>JAWPHD010004484.1:0-186966 GCA_037043455.1 Cyrtodaria siliqua | reverse complement strand
GTCATATTAACAATCATAACAACACGCCAGATAATATTGTACATATTCTATACGTATTACTATTATGAATAATAATAATATGGGCTATCAGATCGCGTAAAAATCTAAGTTATATATGTTTCTCCTATTTCCCCGTACACGGATTACGTCCCTTGGCAATGAAATGTCAACAAGTATCATTCTGCGTGCCATAGAGTGCCGTTTCATTTATGACGTGTGCATATCTGTTGAAAGTACGTATACATATGAAAAACTTACGGTGGAACGCATTGTTGGCTTGTCATGGCTTGTACATGCAACTTCTGGGCTCACTTGAAAAGCGATTAACGTTGTGTCTTGATACAGGTTTGCTGCCATAATTTATAACAATAGTCATATTAACAATCATAACAACAAGCCAGATAATATTGTACATATTTTATACGTATTACTATTATGAATAATAATCATATGTACTATCAGATCGCGTAAAATCTAAGTTATCTGTGTTCTCCTATTTTCCCGTACACGTATTACGTCCCTTGGCAATGAAATGTCAACAAGTATCATTCTGCGTGCCATAGAGTGCACGTTTCATTTCTGATGTGTGCATATCTGTTGAAAGTGCGTATACATATGAAAAACTTACGGTGGAACGCATTGTTGGCTTGTCATGGCTTGTACATGCAACTTCTGGGCTCACTTGAAAAGCGATTAACGTTGTGTCTTGATACAGGTTTGCTGCAATAATTATAACAATAGTCATATTAACAATCATAACAACACGCCAGATAATATTGTACATATTCTATACGTATTACTATTATGAATAATAATAATATGGGCTATCAGATCGCGTAAAAATCTAAGTTATATATGTTTCTCCTATTTCCCCGTACACGGATTACGTCCCTTGCAATGAAATGTCAACAAGTATCATTCTGCGTGCCATAGAGTGCCCGTTTCATTTATGACGTGTGCATATCTGTTGAAAGTACGTATACATATGAAAAACTTACGGTGGAACGCATTGTTGGCTTGTCATGGCTTGTACAATGCAACTTCTGGGCTCACTTGAAAAGCGATTAACGTTGTGTCTTGATACAGGTTTGCTGCAATAATTATAACAATAGTAATATTAACAATCATAACAACAAGCCAGATAATATTGTACATAGTCTATACGTATTACTATTATGAATAATAATCATATGTACTATCAGATCGCGTAAAAATCTAAGTTATCTCTGTTTTCTCCTATTTCCCCGTACACGGATTACGTCCCTTGGCAATGAAATGTCAACAAGTATCATTCTGCGTGCCATAGAGTGCCCGTTTCATTTCTGACGTGTGCATATCTCTTAAAAGTACGTATACATATGAAAAACTTACGATGGAACGCATTGTTGGCTTGTCATGGCTTGTACATGCAACTTATGGGCTCACTTGAGAAGCGATTAACGTTGTGTCTTGATACAGGTTTGCTGCAATAATTATAACAATAGTCATATTAACAATCATAACAACACGCCAGATAATATTGTACATATTCTATACGTATTACTATTATGAATAATAATAATATGGGCTATCAGATCGCGTAAAAATCTAAGTTATATATGTTTCTCCTATTTCCCGTACACGGATTACGTCCCTTGGCAATTATTTGAATGTCAACAAGTATCATTCTGCGTGCCATAGAGTGCCCGTTTCATTTATGACGTGTGCATATCTGTTGAAAGTACGTATACATATGAAAAACTTACGGTGGAACGCATTGTTGGCTTGTCATGGCTTGTACATGCAACTTCTGGGCTCACTTGAAAAGCGATTAACGTTGTGTCTTGATACAGGTTTGCTGCAATAATTATAACAATAGTCATATTAACAATCATAACAACAAGCCAGATAATATTGTACATATTCTATAAGTATTACTATTATGAATAATAATCATATGTACTATCAGATCGCGTAAAAATCTAAGTTATCTGTGTTTCTCCTATTTTCCCGTACACGTATTACGTCCATTGGCAATGAAATGTTAACAAGTATCATTCTGCGTGCCATAGAGTGCCCGTTTCATTTCTGACTTGTGCATATCTGTTGAAAGTACGTATACATATGAAAAACTTACGGTGGAACGCATTGTTGGCTTGTCATGGCTTGTACATGCAACTTCTGGCTCACTTGAAAAGCGATTAACGTTGTGTCTTGATACAGGTTTGCTGCAATAATTATAACAATAGTCATATTAACAATCATAACAACAAGCCAGATAATATTGTACATATTCTATACGTATTACTATTATGAATAATAATCATAATGTACTATCAGATCGCGTAAAAATCTAAGTTATCTGTGTTTTCTCCTATTTCCCGTACACGTATTACGTCCCTTGCAATGAAATGTCAACAAGTATCATTCTGCGTGCCATAGAGTGCACGTTTCATTTCTGATGTGTGCATATCTGTTGAAAGTGCGTATACATATGAAAAACTTACGGTGGAACGCATTGTTGGCTTGTCATGGCTTGTACATGCAACTTCTGGGCTCCTTGAAAAGCGATTAACGTTGTGTCTTGATACAGGTTTGCTGCAATAATTATAACAATAGTCATATTAACAATCATAACAACAAGCCAGATAATATTGTACATATTCTATACGTATTACTATTATGAATAATAATCATATGTACTATCAGATCGCGTAAAAATCTAAGTTATCTGTGTTTCTCCTATTTCCCGTACACGTATTACGTCCCTTGGCAATGAAATGTCAACAAGTATCATTCTGCGTGCCATAGAGTGCACGTTTCATTTCTGATGTGTGCATATCTGTTGAAAGTGCGTATACATATGAAAAACTTACGGTGGAACGCATTGTTGGCTTGTCATGGCTTTTACATGCAACTTCTGGGCTCACTTGAAAAGCGATTAACGTTGTGTCTTGATACAGGTTGCTGCAATAATTATAACAATAGTCATATTAACAATCATAACAACAAGCCAGATAATATTGTACATATTCTATACGTATTACTATTATGAATAATAATCATATGTACTATCAGATCGCGTAAAAATCTAAGTTATCTGTGTTTCTCCTATTTTCCCGTACACGTATTACGTCCCTTGGCAATGAAATTTCATTACAAGTATCATTCTGCGTGCCATAGAGTGCCCGTTTCATTTCTGACTTGTGCATATCTGTTGAAAGTACGTATACATATGAAAAACTTACGGTGGAACGCATTGTTGGCTTGTCATGGCTTGTACATGCAACTTCTGGCTCACTTGAAAAGCGATTAACGTTGTGTCTTGATACAGGTTTGCTGCAATAATTATAACAATAGTCATATTAACAATCATAACAACAAGCCAGATAATATTGTACATATTCTATACGTATTACTATTATGAATAATAATCATATGTACTATCAGATCGCGTAAAAATCTAAGTTATCTGTGTTTCTCCTATTTTCCCGTACACGTATTACGTCCCTTGGCAATGAAATGTCAACAAGTATCATTCTGCGTGCCATAGAGTGCCCGTTTCATTTCTGACTTGTGCATATCTGTTGAAAGTACGTATACATATGAAAAACTTACGGTGGAACGCATTGTTGGCTTGTCATGGCTTGTACATGCAACTTCTGGGCTCACTTGAAAAGCGATTAACGTTGTGTCTTGATACAGGTTTGCTGCAATAATTATAACAATAGTCATATAAACAATCATAACAACAAGCCAGATAATATTGTACATATTCTATACGTATTACTATTATGAATAATAATCATATGTACTATCAGATCGCGTAAAAATCTAAGTTATCTGTGTTTCTCCTATTTTCCCGTACACGTATTACGTCCCTTGGCAATGAAATGTAACAAGTATCATTCTGCGTGCCATAGAGTGCCCGTTTCACATCTGACTTGTGCATATCTGTTGAAAGTACGTATACATATGAAAAACTTACGGTGGAACGCATTGTTGGCTTGTCATGGCTTGTACATGCAACTTCTGGGCTCACTTGAAAAGCGATTAACGTTGTGTCTTGATACAGGTTTGCTGCAATAATTATAACAATAGTCATATTAACAATCATAACAACAAACCAGATAATATTGTACATAGTCTATACGTATTACTATTATGAATAATAATCATATGTACTATCAGATCGCGTAAAAATCTAAGTTATCTGTGTTTCTCCTATTTCCCCGTACACGGATTACGTCCCTTGGCAATGAAATGTCAACAAGTATCATTCTGCGTGCCATAGAGTGCCCGTTTCATTTCTGACGTGTGCATATCTCTTAAAAGTACGTATACATATGAAAAACTTACGGTGGAACGCATTGTTGGCTTGTCATGGCTTGTACATGCAACTACTGGGCTCACTTGAGAAGCGATTAATGTTGTGTCTTGATACAGGTTTGCTGCAATAATTATAACAATAGTCATATTATCAATCAAAACAACACGCCAGATAATATTGTACATATTCTATACGTATTACTATTATGAATAATAATCATATGGACTATCAGATCGCGTAAAAATATAAGTTATCTCTTTTTCTCCTATTACCCCGTACACGGATTACGTCCTTTGGCAATGAAATGTCAACAAGTATCATTCTGCGTGCCATAGAGTGCCCGTTTCATTTCTGACGTGTGCATATCCGTTGAAAGTACGTATACATATGAAAAACTTACGGCGGAACGCATTGTTGGCTTGTCATAGCTTGGACATGCAACTTCTTGGCTCACTTGATAAGCGATTAACGTTGTGTCTTGATACAGGTTTGCTGCAATAATTTTAACAATAGTCATGTTAACAATCATAACAACACGCCAGATAATATTGTTTATATTCTATACGTATTACTATTATGAATAATAATCATATGGGCTATCAGATCGCGGAAAAATCTAAGTTATCTCTGTTTCTGCTATTTCCCCGTACACGGATTACGAAATGTCAACAAGTATCATTCTGCGTGCCATAGAGTGCCCGTTTCATTTCTGACGTGTGCATATCCGTTGAAAGTACGTATACATATGAAAAACTTACGGCGGAACGCATTGTTGGCTTGTCATGGCTTGTACATGCAACTTCTGGGCTCACTTGATAAGCGATTAACGTTGTGTCTTGATACAGGTTTGCTGCAATAATTATAACAATAGTCATATTAACAATCATAACAACACGCCAGATAATATTGTACATATTCTATACGTATTACTATTATGAATAATAATCATATGGGCTACCAGATCGCAGAAAAATCTACGTTATCTCTGTTTCTCCTATTCCCCGTACACGAATTACGTCCCTTGGCAATGAAATGTCAACTAGTATCATTCTGCGTGCCATAGAGATCCCGTTTCATTTCTGACGTCTGCATATCTGTTAAAAGTACGAATACATATGAAACACTTACGGTGGAACGCATTGTTGGCTTGTCATGGCTTGTACATGCAACTTATCGGCTCACCTGAGAAGCGATTAACGTTGTGTCTTGATACAGGTTTGCTGCAATAATTATAACAATAGTCATATTTACAATCATAACAACACGCCAGATAATATTGTACATATTCTATACGTATTACTATTATGAATAATAATCATATGGGCTATCAGATCGCGGAAAAATCTAAGTTATCTATGTTTCTGCTATTTCCCCGTACACGGATTACGAAATGTCAACAAGTATCATTCTGCGTGCCATAGAGTGCCCGTTTCATTTCTGACGTGTGCATATCTGTTGAAAGTACGTATACATATGAAAAACTTACGGTGGAACGCATTGTTGGCTTTTCAAGGATTGTACATGCAACTTCTGGCCTCACTTGAAAGCGATTAACGTTGTGTCTTGATACAGGTTTGCTGCAATAATTATAACAATAGTCATATTAACAATCATAACAACACGCCAGATAATATTGTACATATTCTATACGTATTACTATTATGAATAATAATCATATGGGCTATCAGATCGCGGAAAAATCTAAGTTATCTCTGTTTCTGCTATTTCACCGTACACGGATTACGTCCCCGGGCATGCAATGTCAACAAGTATCATTCTGCGTGCCATAGAGTGCCCGTTTCATTTGTGACGTGTTCATATCCGTTGAAAGTACGAGGGAGGAGGTGGGAGTGGGGGCGGGGGGCGGGGGACGGGGACGGAGGAGGGAGCCCATGCCCCTATATGGGTGAAGTATGAATAAGATGCATAATGCTATAAGAAATCCCAAACCAAAAGTATAGATATATACATGCTTACATGCAAATCTAGATCTGCCTTTTGGGTTCCACTCACTAGCAGACTGGCAACGGGACACCAGTACCTGTAGAATAGAAACTAATAGCCTGGTAGCGGGATACCAGTGCTGATACAATGAAAACTAGTGGCCTGGTAGCGGCATACCAGCACTCACTAGTAGAATGGCAACGGGAAACCAGTACTAATAGAATAGTAACAAATGGCCTTGTAACGGGATACCAGTACTTATAGAATGGAAACTAGTGGCCTGGTAGCGGCAAATCGTCGCTCACTACTAGACTGGCAACGGGTAACCAGTACTTATAGAATAGAACCTAGTGGTCTGGTTACGGCATACCAGCATTCATTTGTAGACTGGCAACGTGAAACCAGTACTTAAGGAATAGAAACTAGTTCCTGGTAACAGGATAACAGTACTTACAGAATGGAAACTAGTGGCCTTGTAGCAGCACACCAGCTCTCACTAGTAGACTGGCAACGGGAAACCAGTACCTATAGAATAGAAATTAATGGCATGGTAGCGGCATACCAGCACTCACTAGTAGACTGGAAACGTGAAACCAGTACTCATAGAATAGAAACTAGTACCTGGTAACAGGATAACAGTACTTATACAATGAAAAAAGTGGCCTGGTAGCGGCATACCAGCACTCACTAGTAGACTGGCAACGGAAAACCAGTACTTATAGAATAGAAACTAATGGCCTTGTAACGGGATATCAGTACTTATAGATTGGAAACTAGTGACCTGGTAGCGGCATACCAGCACTCACTAGTAGAAAGGCAACGGGATACCAGTACTTATAGGATGGTGGCCTGGAAATGGGAACGCAGTATTTTTAGAATGGAAATTAATGGCCATACGTTCACTCAATAGTAGACTGGCAACGCGTAACCAGTACTTATAGAATAGGAACTAGCGGTCTGGTTGCGGCATACCATCATTCATTTGTAGAATGGCAACGTGAAACCAGTACTTAGAGAATAGAAACTAGTGCCTGGTAACAGGATAACAGTACTTATAGAATGGAAACTAATTGCCTGGTAGCGGCATACCAGAACTCACTGGTAGAAAGGCAACATGATACCTGTACTTATAGGATGGTGGCCTGGAAATGTTAACGCAGTATTTATAGAATAGAAACAAATGGCCTGGTAACGAGATACCAGTGCTGATAGAATGAAAACTAGTGGCCTGGTTGAAGCATGCCAGCACTGACTCGTAGACTGGCAACGTGAAACAAGTATTTATAGAATAGAAACTAGTGGCCTGGTAACATGATAAAAGTACTTATAGCACGGAAACTAGTGGCCTTGTAGCAGCAAACAAGCTCTCACTAGTAGACTGGCAAAGGGAAACCAGTACCTATAGAATAGAAAGTAATGGCCTGGTAGCGGGATAACAGTACTAACTAGTGGACTGGTAGCAGCGGACCAGCACTCACTAGTAGACAGGCAACGGGAAACCAGTACCTATAGAATAGAAAATAATGGCCTGGTAACATGATACCCGTACTGATAGAATGAAAACTTAATGGCCTGGTAGCGGCATACCAGCACTCACAAGTACACTGGCAACGTGAAACCAGTACTTATAGAATAGAAATTAGTACCTGGTAACAGGATAACAGAACTTATAGAATGGAAAAACGTGTCCTGGTAGCGGCATACCAGCACTCACGAGTAGACTGGCAACGGGAAACCAGTATTTATAGAATAGAAACTAATGTCCTTGTAACGGGATATAAGTACTTATAGATTGGTGGTAACGAGAGGCCTGGTACGTACTGTATACCATCACTCACTATCTATCTATCTATCTTCCAATAAGTCAAACCCCTGCTGCGGACCTAGACTTGACGCGCGTCAACTGACAAGACGTTAGTCTTATTATACAGTGTTAAAAACAGGTTAAAGAAGATAGGGCATGCTTTCTAGGGAGACATGTGATTGACATGGCTAACAGCCAGGCAAAATGCACGGGGGGCAGGGTTACTACTCTTTGAGGTAGGGTATTCCAATGGACTATGATTCTGGGGAAGAATGGGTATTTATAATAGTCAGTAGTAGAAAGGCTACAGGATATCAGTACTTATAGGACGGTAGCCTGGAAATGGGAACGCAGTATTTATAGAATAGAAATTAGCTGCCTGGTAACGGGATAACAATACTTATAGAATGGAAACTAGTGGCCTGATAGTGGCATACCAGCACTCATTAGTAGACTGGCAATGGGAAACCAATACGTATAGAATAGAAACTAATAGCCTGGTAGCGGGATACCAGTGCTGATAGAATAAAAACTAGAGATACCAGCACTCACTAGTAGACTGGCAACAGGAAACCAGTACTTACTTATAGAATAGAAACTTATGGCCTTGTAACGGGATATCAGTACCTATACATTGTAAACTAGTGGCCTGGTAGCGGGTACCAGCACTCACTAGTAGAAAGGCAACAGGATACCAGTACTTATAGGATGGTGGCCTGGAAATGGGAACGCAGTATTTATAGAATGGAAACTAGTGGCCTGGTAGCGGCATATAAGCACTCACTAGTAGACTGGCAATGGGTAACCAGTACTTATAGAATATAAACTAATGGCTTGGTAGTGGCATACCAGCTCTCACTAGTAGAAACTAATGGCCTGGTAGCGGGAATCCAGTGCTGATAGAATGGAAAATAGTGGCCTGGTAGTGGCATACCAGCACTCACTAGTAGACTGGCAACGGGAAACCAGTACTTATAGAATAGAAACTACTGGTCTTGTAACGGGATATCAGTACTTATAGATTGGAAACTAGTGGCCTGGTAGCGGCATACCAGCACTCACTAGTACACTGGCAACGTGAAACCAGTACTTATAGAATAGAAACTAGTACCTGGTAACAGGATAATAGAACTTACAGAATGAAACAAGTGGCCTGGTAGCGGCATATCAGCACTCACTTGTAGACTGGCAACGGGAAACTAGTATTTATAGAATAGAAACTAATGGCCTTGTAACGGGATATCAGTACTTATAGATTGGAAACTAGTGGCCCGGTAGCGGGTACCAGCACTCACTAGTAGAAAGGCAACAGGATACCAGTACTTATAGGATGGTGACCTGGAAATGGGAACGCAGTATTTATAGAATGGAAACTAATGGCCTGATAGCAGTATACCAGCACTCACTAGTAGACTGGCAACGTGAAACCAGTACTTATAGCATAGAAACTAATGGCCTGGTAGCGGGATACCAGTGCTGATAGAATAGAAGAGAGTGGCCTGGTAGCGACATAACAGCACTGACTAGTAGACTGGTAACGGGAAACCAGTCCTTATAGAATAAGAACTAATGGCCTGATAGCGGCATTCCAGCACCCACTAGTAGATTGGCAACGTGAAACCAGTACTTATAGCATAGAAACTAATGGCCTGGTAGCAGGATACCAGTGCTGATAGAATGGAAAAAAGGGGCCTGGTAGCGGCATACCAGCACTGAATAGTAGACTGGCAACGGGTAAACAGTACTTATAGAATAGAAACTAATGGCCTTGTAACGGGATATCAGTACTTATAGATTGGAAACTAGTGGCCTGGTAGCGGCATACGAGCACTCACTAGTAGACTGGCAATGGATAAACAGTACTTATAGAATAGAAACTAATGACCTGGTAACGGGAAACCAGTACTTACAGAATAGAAACTTATGTCTTTGTAACGGGATATCAGTACTTATACATTGGAAACTATTGGACTGGTAGCGGGTACCAGCACTCACTAGTAGAAAGGCAACAGGATACCAGTACTTATAGGATGTTGACCTGGAAATGGGAGCGCAGTAATTATAGAATATAAACTAGTGGACCTTTAACGGGATACCAGTACTTATAGAATGGAAACAAGTGTATTGGTAGCGGCATATCAGCACTCACCACTAGTAGACTGGCAACGGGAAAACAGTTCCTATAGAATAGAAACTAATGGCCTGGTAGCGGATACCAGTGCCGATAGAATGAAAACTAGTGGCCTGGTAACAGCATACAAGCACTCACTAGTAGACTGGCAAGGTGAAACCAGTACTTATAGAATAGAAACTAGTATCTGGTAACAGGATAACAGTACTTATAGAATGGAAAAAAGTGCCCTGGTAGCGCATACCAGCACTCACTAGTAGACTGGCAACGGGAAACCAGTACTAATAGAATAGTAACAAATGGCCTTGTAACGGGATCTCAGTACTTATAGATTGGAAACTAGTGGCCGGGTAGCGGCATACCAGCACTCACTAGTAGAAAGGCAACGGGAAACCAGTACTAATAGAATAGTTACAAATGGCCTTGTAACGGGATCTCAGTACTTATAGATTGAAAACTAGTGGCCGGGTAGCGGCATACCAGTACTCACTAGTAGAAAGGCAACAGGATACCAGTACTTATAGGATGGTGGCCTGGAAATGGGAACGCAGTATTTATAGAATAGACACTAGTGGCCCTTTAATGGGATACCAGTACTTATAGAATGGAAACTAGTGGCCTGATAGCGGCATACCAGCACTCACTAGTAGACTGACAACGTGAAACCAGCACTTATAGCATAGAAACTAATGGCCTGGTAGCGGGATGCCAGTGCTGATAGAATGGAAGATAGGGGCCTGGTAGCGGCATACCAGCACTGAATAGTAGACTGTCAACGGGTAAACAGTACTTATAGAATAGAAACTAATGGCCTTGTAACGGGATAACAGTACTTATAGATTGGAAACTAGTGGCCTGGTAGCGGCATACGAGCACTCACTAGTAGACTGACAATGGGTAAACAGTACTTATAGAATAGAAACTAATGACCTGGTAACGGGAAACCAGTACTTATAGAATAGAAACTAATGTCTTTGTAACGGGATATCAGTACTTATACATTGGAAACTAGTGTCCTGGTAGCGGCATACCGGCATTCACTAGTAGAAAGGCAACAGGATACCAGTACTTATAGGATGTTGGCCTGGAAATGGGAGCGCAAAAATTATAGAACAGAAACTAGTGGACCTTTAACGGGATACCAGTACTTATAGAATGGAAACTAGTGGATTGGTAGCGGCATACCAGCACTCACTAGTAGACTGGCAACGGGAACCCAGTACCTATAGAATAGAAACTAATGGCCTGGTAGCGTGATACCAGTGCTGATAGAATGAAAACTAGTGGCCTGGTAGCGGCATGCCAGCACTCACTAGTAGACTGGCAACGTGAAACCAGTACTTATAGAATAGAAACTAGTACCTAGTAACAGGATAACAGTACTTATAGAATGGAAAAAAATGCCCTGGTAGCGGCATACCAGCACTCACTAGTAGACTGGCAACGGGAAACCAGTACTAATAGAATAGAAACAAATGGCCTTGTAACGGGATCTCAGTACTTATAGATTGGGAACTAGTGGCCGGGTAGCGGCATACCAGCACTCACTAGTAGAAAGGCAACAGGATACCAGTACTTATAGGATGGTGGCCTGGAAATGGGAACACAGTATTTATAGAATATAAACTAGTGGCCCTTTAATGGGATACCAGTACTTATAGAATGGAAACTAGTGGCCTGATAGCGGCATACCAGCACTCACTAGTAGACTGACAACGTGAAACCAGTACTTAAAGCATAGAAACTAATGGCCCGGTAGCGGGATACCAGTGCTGATAGAATGGAAGATAGGTGCCTGGTAGCGGCATACCAGCACTGAATAGTAGACTGGCAACGGGAAACCAGTACTTATAGAATAGAAACTAATGGCCTTGTAATGGGATATCAGTACTTATAGATTGGAAACTAGTGGCCTGGTAGCGGCATACGAGCACTCACTAGTAGACTGGCAATGGGTAAACAGTACTTATAGAATAGAAACTAATGACCTGGTAACGGGAAACCAGTACTTATAGAATAGAAACTAATGTCTTTGTAACGGGATATCAGTACTTATACATTGGAAACTAGTGTCCTGGTAGCGGCATACCGGCACTCACTAGTAGAAAGGCAGCGATTTGCACAACTAGACATCATACTGATGCTTCCTGCCAAATTTCGTCGAAATCCAACAAGATGTTTAGGAGGATCAGCGACGACAAGAAATTCAAAGTAAAAATATCAAGGGGCCATAACTCCACCTAAAATTAATAAAATGAAAAAAGAGCAATATGCACAACTACACATCATACCAATGCGTTCTGCTAAGTTTTGTCAAATCCAACACCGCGTTTAAAAAAAAATAAGCAATAAAAAAAATGAAATTGTACACACATTCAGTCTTATTTTAAACACTCCCCGTGTGATTCCCGGGCAAGAATAGGGCCTCTGCTTATCCAGACAGATGGGTAATATCCCCCCGCCCCACGGGACACGTCAGTTTTTTAAAAAAAAATCAAGTGTCCCTTTAATTATTAATAAACGCATCAAAATTGCTGTGTGGCAATTATATCCAGTTAGACTTTGGTTTTTAAAAAATATGTTGTTTAAATGTTTCAAGAATCAGAAGAAAAAAACGCTTATTACCCGAATTAAGGGTCATGTCCTCTTTTGTGTAATCCCATTGAGATTGCATTTAAAAAAGAAGATAAAAAGGAATTAAAAGAAGATAAAAAGGAATTAGAACTCAAATAATTTTAAATGCAGCTTTCAATTTATTGTGTTTAAACATGTATCTAGGCTATGAACAGTAAAAGTAAATACAAACTTGATAAATATGTGAATTAATTAATACACACATGAACTTGAGAATCATATAAGCTGAATACAAAGAGAATGTTCAGTGACCATGCTACAATGAGCCTTATACACATTCACCATGATTGTATTAATATTCAGTATAGCTGCCTAGATAAATGTGTAAACATAATAAACGGAAAGTTGCATTTAAAAATAGATTAGTGGAGTTATATTGTTTATTTTTTTCTTTCAAATGCAATCTCAATGGAATTTTAAAAAAAAAAGGGACATAATCCTTAATACAATCCAGGAAGATCGGTAATAAATGTGATATTTTGGTTTTATATTCTGTACATTACTTGCATATAACGAATTAATAATATACCTGTATTACTTAACTTTTGGCATTCGAATTCAGCCCTGGTGCGAATGTCAGGTCAGGTTAGAATGTTAAACTCAGGGCTGGCGTTCCGATGTCAAACTCAGGGTTGAGGTTCATATGTCAAACTCAGGACTGAGGTTCGACAAACTCAGAGCAGATGTTCGAATGTCAAACTCAGGACTGAGGTTAGAAAGTCAAATTCAGGGCTGCGGTTCTAATGTCAAACTCAGGGCTTAAATTATATCGAACTCATGACTGAGGCTATAATGTCAAACTCAGGGCTGAGGTTAGAATGTCAAACTCTGAGCTGAGGTTCGAATGTCGAGCTCAGTGCTTAGGTTCTAATGTCAAACTCAGGGTTATAATGTCGAACTGATGGTTAAGGTTAGAATGTCAATCTCAGAGCTGAGTTTCGAATGCCAGACTTAGGGCTGAGGTTAAAACATCGAACTCAGGGCTGAAGTTCGAATGTCGAACTCGGAGCAGAGTTTCAACACACGATGATCATATTATCTGCTGTATTACCATTTTTGTTTGTTTTAGCAACAAAATAAGCAATTATAATTTTAATAATACTTACCAACAACAATAAAGCAACTTCTAACCATGCGTCTGTATCTGTATAGTGCATGTTTAGGTCATAACGCGCGTTGATTGCGCATGAATAAATTAAAATAATATATACTGAAACTGACGAACATAATCCCAATTTGCATGCCGCGTAAACATGTGCCCTCGAAATAATTTTAAAGTAAACATTAAACAAGAGGGTGCACATCTGTGGTATATATAAACAGGTAAGTATCGTTATTTGTCGACTATACACGACATCTATACACGGTAGATTTTAGCCCACACAGTCCGTGCTGCTCAAGGCGATAACGGCGTGCAGCACGTGCTGGGTGAGCTAATCTGTACATGTGTATATGCGAATATGTAGGGCAAGTTGCCTTTTGAACAGGCAAGAGCGGATACATGTCCTACGAGGAAGTAGCAGTACATTTCAAATTAATTAAAACTAAAAGCAGGCTGATGTCAAGTCTATAATGTTTAACGAGGTTAGGTAGGTCATCCGTTCTTGAAAATAATATCAATATAATAGTGATGCTGTACAAATCTGTTTTTAATATGATAAGTGTCTGAATATAATGTACTCTAGGCGTGTTCGCAGTGTTGTAAAAGGATTCCGTTTGATATGTCCTCTCATGTAGGTAAAGAGCACAGATCGATATTGACGTCATACAATAAGAGTAAATTTCACGAAGATATCGTGCCATTGAACAATAGAAACACAATCAAATTCAATAGTAGCCGAATGGTTAACGACGTTGCGTTGTAAACCTTCGCCTCTCACCTCTGCGGGTTCGAATCCTACTGGGATCTCGACTTGTAAGTAAGGAAGTGTCGGTTCTTATTAAAATCATGTTCATTTTGTCTCATGATGACTAGTTTATCTTGTGCTCAAATATTTCATGATAAATGTGTTTTGTATTTTTGTCAATTCCAAAAAAAAATGCTGACATCTGACCGGCTTGTGATACTTGTTAGCCTCTGTAGCGCAGTTGACTTGCTTGTAAACCATTTGATGTTGGCGGCTGACTCGGGATCACTGTATGACGTAAGAAAAGAGTATGAGAGTGGCCTACGTGTTGAATTTTCCGCATTTAGGAGAGGACTCAATTGAAAGGTTTTATAAATTAGATCAGGCGCGTAGCTACCTGTACGCAAAGTACATAGTTGCGTACACATTGTCTCAAATATTGAAAAAATAAATAAAAGAAGATTACTTTTTAAAAAAAAATCGAGAAAACGGAAAAAAAATCTGAGACAAAATCAGCCTCATTTTGTGGCGTAAATGCCTCCAGATTGCACCACAGACGGTCCAGGAAAACTTTTTTCCTAGGGAGCATGCCCCGGACCCCCTACACTGTTTGCATACACATTATAAAGTCCCTAGCTACGCCCCTGATAATAATAATAATAATCAATTCTTTATTTCATGAAGATACAACTCATTAAGATTGTACAAACAATTGCACAACACTTATCTTCCGTGAGGCCTTCTAATAACAACAGCAATTATTAGTAAAACTAATAAACAATATCAAGTGAATACTTGCACATAACATTAATAATATATTACAAGCTTGCATACAAAACAAGTATTCACTATTAACACAACTTAATTTGAGCAGAACACCAGTCCTGTTACCTTGAAATAGAAATAGTTTATAATTGTATTTGAAAGCATAAATAGAAAAAGACGTCCGGATATTTTCTGGGATTGAATTCCAAGTCCGCATGGCAATATAGGTAAAATATTGTTTTAAATATTCGGATTTAGGTCTAGAATGTTTAATGTCATGTTTAATGCATGATCTTAAATTACATCTTTTATTTCAGAATATGTTATTAATTTACTTTGTGATATTGGTGTGTGATATTGGTGTAAGATTATGAATTGCTTTATAAACTAAAACACCTACTTGAAAGGACTAGGTATGATAAGCGGCAAAATTGAACCCCAATATTGAAAGTTCTAATGCACAAGTTTTGAATATCTAGTTTTCCTACAAATGAACTGAATCATTACTAAAACTCATTACAAGTACGTTTGAAGGCTCTAAATGAGTTTAAGAGCCTTACAAACAAGGCCTTTTCTTTCAAAAAATGACATTTTTGTTCATTTTCAGCAGTTTTCAATCAGTTTTTGGTCTTGGTAATACAGAGCGTACCCTCGAGCACAGTTGATTTTTTGTTGAAACCGGTACTTGATAGGGATGCATCACAGTCAAAAAACTGTGCGTGCTCGTTTAGCATCAAAACCTTGCCCAGAAAGGTCCAAAATCTACAAAATCTAACAAAATTACCAAAAATGCCATTTTCTTGAGTTCTGTTAATTCTTCTAGATAAATAAAATAAATAAAAACATCTTTTGAAGATAGAATATGATCAATTTACTTCAATATGCACAGCAGATTATACACTACTCAATAATCGGTCACCCAGTTTTTTTGAAAATAACACGAATACTAAAAACTGGAAATCACCGAAACACATACCAATATTTTATTAAGTTTATCAACAAGGTTTTAGTCCAATCAGGGCAGATTAAGTTTTATAAATCGCTAGCGATATTTGTTAAACGACGCCAGTTAAAATTTCAAATGAAAATATCAAGTATTAAAAAAACATATGATTCTTTGAAAAGTGACCGATTATAAAAGTTGAATAGTGTATGTAAATATTATTTTTTGTATTTTGAATATATTGGGGGCCAAAATACCCCCTTATCATACCTTGTCCTTTACGTCTTGTTTCAAGTGACATCCTATTCAACTCATTAAACAGATTTGCAGAAGGTGTATGTAAAGGTTTCATCAAAATCCAGCGTGCAATGCTTTCTTGTAAAGTTACAACCTTTGTAAAATTTGATTTAGTACAATTGCTCCAGAGGATAGAACCATAATCAAATATTGGAACTAAATATGCATTATAGAATAGCTTTTTCATATCAAGTGTCAAATATTTAGATATTCGTCTTAAAAGAGTGAATTTACTCGAAATATGATTGCAGACTTTGCTTATCTGAATATCCCATTTTAGATGTTGATCTATTGTAATTCCGAGAAGTTTTTGAGAAGACACTGATTGTATCAGGCAATTATCTATCGAAAGCGTGAGTTTTCGAGAATGGTTTATTTTATATTTTGAACCTAATAGCATACATGTTGTTTTTGTAGGATTTATAACCATGTTATTTATAGTGCACCAGTTATGTATGTTATTTAAGTTTGTTTGTAATTTACTCTCAATGGATGACACATCCAGACTTGTTGTACGTAGCGTGGAGTCATCAGCATACATGTCAACTGAAGCTTCTTTGAAAGTTAAAGGTAGATCATTTACATAAATCAAGAACAAAAGTGGTCCTAGTATGGATCCCTGAGGGACACCTGATTTGATGATTTTCTCCTCAGATTGATGCTGTCCAACTCTGACCACTTGTGTCCTGTTAGACAGATATGACTGAAACCAACGTATGGTTAAAGGCGAAAAATGATACAAATACATTTTTATAATGGTATCTCATGATCAACCATATCAAAAGCCTTTCTCAAGTCAAGAAAGACACTGCCAACAAAGTTTCCGGAATCAAATTTGTTTCAACCAGCTATCAACAAGGTGAATAAGTGCTGCTTGGCAAGAATGCTTTTTACGAAATCCAGATTGAGCCGAGTGCAAAATATTAAAATTGCTGAAAAAAAAGAGTGCAGTTGCATGCAGCAACATGTTTCTCAAAGATTTTGGAAATTGTTGGTAATAATGTGGTAGGTCTATAATTGATCGGGTCATCTTTTGGTCCATTTTTGTTTATAGGCAACACGCATGCCTTTTTTAGATGATCAGGAAATATGCCTTGATCTATGCATTTATTAATGATTGAAATGATAGCATTAATGATGCAATCCGATGCTGCTTTTATAATACGAGGTTCAATACCATCTATAACTTTTGCTTTATTTATATTTAATTTATCAATTATTCGCCTTACTTCCAAAATCGAGATGTAATCTATTTTAAATATTGCCTGTTTTAATTTATTATCAATACGTTTTTTTAATTCAGCGTAGTTATTTGCATATAGTGGAGTTTTGTTTATTTGTTTAGCAATATTAATAAAGTGGTAATTTAGAGCGTCAGCTATACTTTTCTCTCCCTCAATTATAACATTGTTAATATTTAAAATTGGTCGTAATTTAATAACAGTTTGATTGATCTGTGCAGATATTGATTTAAGATGCGACCAAATAAATTTAGAGTCTAATTTATCTTTAAAAGCATTTGCAAAAAATGTGTTCTTACCTAATCAGATGGTTAGTTTTATTCCTTCATTTTTTATATTCTGGCCATCTTTTAGCTTTATTGAATGTATCACGTAATTTTCTTGCCTCTTTAATTTTACCAGAGTACCATTCAGGCTGTTTTGGGCGTTTAATTTGTCTCTGTTGTTTAGAAAGAGCATTGTTTAACACTGAGTATTAATATTCAAGTGAAGTTTTTGGAGCAGTGAGTGTTTCAGCAGTATTTATTCCTGAATTATACAACTCGTTTTTAAATTCTTGTTCATCAAATTTTCCAAATGATCTGTAATTAATAGTTTTATGACCGTTTTTAGCGAATCTTGATTTTGTCATTCAATTTTCCTAATAAAATATACATCTACAGGATAATGGTCAGTCATGCATATGAATGGTACATTTATTTCGATTATATTTTCAGGATGTGTAGTGTAGATATGATCAATTATTTTTGAACTTATTTCGACGGTCCAGTTTTGGAGTTTGGTTTGGCAGATTAAAGCCGTTTATAGTGTGTCTATAGAGTTTGTATACTCAAAATAGGTAAATATACCTCGTCATCTGTAAACTTACGCCACGCGGTTTAAAACTTTTGACGACCTTGAAAGTTGAATAGGTGTCCATACATGATATTTGGCACATCGTGACGTTAGCGAAAACAATATCCGTACGAGATATTGCGAAAGTTTAGCGAGATAATCCGATTGATCGCTGTTGATACTGTTGATACTGTCTTAGAAGCCGGGTGTAAACCATAGGTTTCTTAGGCCCATTTTGATAAGCTGTTTTCCCAGTCTGGTTATGATTTTCTTTCATGAGTGACTTCTCGTTCCTAATAGCATACATGTTGTTTTTGTAGGATTTATAACCATGTTATTTATAGTGCACCAGTTATGTATGTTATTTAAGTTTGTTTGTAATTTACTCTCAATGGATGACACATCCAGACCTGTTATACGTAGCGTGGAATCATCAGCATACATGTCAACTGAAGCTTCTTTGAAAGTTAAAGGTAGATCATTTACATAAATCAAGAACAAAAGTGGTCCTAGTATGGATCCCTGAGGCACACCTGATTTGATGATTCTCTCCTCAGATTGATGCTGTCCAACTCTGACCACTTGTGTCCTGTTAGACAGATATGACTGAAACCAACGTGTGGTTAAAGGCGAAAAATGATACAAATGCAATTTTTATAATAGTATCTCATGATCAACCATATCAAAAGCCTTTCTCTCGTCAATGAAAACTCTGCCAACAAAGTTTCCAGAATCAATTTGTTTCAACCAGCTATCAATAAGGTGAGTAAGTGCTGTTTGGCAAGAATGCTTTTTACGAAATCCATATTGAGCCGAGTGCAAAATATTAAAATTGCTGAACAAAAAGAGTGCAGTTGCATGCAGCAACATGTTTCTCAAAGATTTTGGAATTTTTTGGTAATAATCAGATAGGTCTATCATTGTTCGGGTCATCTTTTGGTCCATTTTTGTGTGTCCATTTTTGTTTATAGGCAACACGCATGCCTTTTTCAGCTGATCAGGAAATACGCCTTGATCTATGCATTTATTAATGATTGAAGTGATAGCATTAATGATGCAATCCGATGCTGCTTTTATAATACGAGGTTCAATACCATATATAACTATTGCTTTCAAATCGACAAAAGACTCAAATCTGCAATGGTTGCAATTCAGAATAAAGCATAGAATTTTCGGAACAAACTATTTACTTAAAAAAATGAATATTTCTAATACAGATCTTTGCTCTTTTTGCAAAGAAGATATAGAAACAATAAAACACCTATTCTATGAATGTAATGTAGTAACATATTTTTGGCAAGCACTTGCAAATTTCTTTCATAATAAATGTAAGGATATTAATACAGTATGGTCAGTCACTGACATCATCTTTGGCAATGATAAGTTTGATATTGTTTTTTGAATAATCTCCTCCTTACTACCAGAAAATTTATATTCAATCTGAAATTAACAAAACACTAATCCTACTTTAACAGTTTTTAAAAGCTATATTTAAATACTGTTTGAAGTTGAGAAATGTATAGCCTGCAAGAATATGAAACAAGACATTTTCGAAAAGCAAAGGGAAAAATACATGATTGTATTATAAAAAAAGATAAAATAAAATCACACACAAATAAAACATGGTGGACCTGATTTCAAAAAAAATATCTAAGTTTGGACTTGATGAATCCAACATCTGTTATTGTTTATGTATATTAAGATTCCCACTTTGTATATAAGTTCTCCATTTACTCTATTAGTGCACACTATTTTTTCTCCCTTTTATAATGTCACTTTATATGTTTTTCATTGAGTTTCTATGTTAAACATAAAAAGCTATTCCAACATGACATGCTTCTAAAATTTTAACAGACAACTGTGGTAAAGCTAAACATTAATGCTATTCATGTTATCTCCCCTGTATACAGGACAATATAATATCTCGCTTTATCTCCCTTGCTAGACATGACTATGGAAATATACTTTCTGATTCTTATATAAGTGAACTACATGTAACATTGATGTGTAATAGAGAAGGACATGTTATACTACTCATGGAATACGTTTAACATGGATTGTTGAATAGTTTCAAATGAGTTCTCATTAAATAAATCTTTATAACATATTGTTGTAATTGCTCCACGACTCATAGATGACTGGAATTGAAACAAAAGTCCAGTATAAAATATGAACCTGAAAAAATCTGATGACAGATCATGTCGGCCATGTAAGAGTCAGTAGTGCTTTTAAATCTTACATTGAATATTATAATAGTTATTAGACAGAAAAAGCTAAACAATGACATGTTAAGATATAAAGGGATGTTATGTCACAAATCCAATCATTAGTTGTAACCGTACTAGCTACATGCTAGAATTCTAATGATAAATATACTGTCATATATTACATGGTTTCATCAGGGCTTTATATGAAGGGACTGGTCTCCCACTTTTAAACCCGAATAACTTGTCTTCCTGTTCCGCCATTTTGAAAATGTACTGCAAATGCGAAGAATATAGAGAAAAATCAAGGTAAGAAAATCGGATAACTTCGATGCATTTTTAATATTTATAGGTTAATCCTTAGTGAAATCTTAAACATAAACTGTTTCTCTTTAATTGTATGTAATTTTGTTTTTGAATCGATATCGATTTAGGTGTTAATTGACGGGAGTTTGTTTGCTAGTAACGGGTTCTTTTGTTTACATTACCGTGTAATGGCGTCTGAAATCGCTGAAGTGGCAAAGTGTTACACATCTATAGGTACCTTTACAAGCGATATACTACACTATTTTAACGATATTTTGATGAAACAGGGTTTAAATTAAACATTGCTTTGATTCCTATTTCTGTAAACAGTTAACTTGACTCTTTTTTAGTCCGATGAAAATACAAGTTTTTGTTAAAAACGTACGAAACAAATATTGCAGGTGTGATATAATACACCTTTTCATGCACTTATATTAAATACTTTGTTTCTATTTATTTCTGGCAAATGAATGCTGGTGTAGTAAAGATAGATATAAATGAGGTTTTGATTGGTTGCATTGGTTTTATATGGGGAAAAAACGATCACCAATATTCTGTATTTTCATATTATTTTTTTTCATTTTCAGAAATACCATAATATATCCGGAGGAATCTGTAGTCTACCGTTAAAAGCAAAGTATATGTAGTTACATGTACTATATGTGCAGGGGTGAACATGGTGTAGATTAATTCCGGATTGTTCAACTAATACCACCTGATGCAGGTGTAACATAGTGCACTTATATATACGCTTTGAATGTAGACAAAAGAATACGGTTAAACTGCTCGAGGCAAGGGTTTCAAACGCACGTGATTATTGGAAGTTATTAAAAGGATCGACAACGTGTTCTACTGCAAATAACATATCTGCCAATCAGTTTTCTTTATACTTTAAAGCCATTAATAACCCGGATAGTCAATTTTATCAAGTGGACGAAGATATAAGCTATTTCAATGAGAGATACCTTAACGGCGAACTTCAAGTAATGTTCGAAGAACTCGACGTAACAATAACGGAACAAGAGCTAATTAAATGCATAAAACAGCTTCGGAACAATTCCAGTAGTGGGCCAGACTTATTACTTAATGAATTTTATAAACATGGATCAGAAACTCTTTTACCTTACTTGCATAAAATATTCAACACATGTTTATCTCGAGGCTATTTCCCAGATTCATGGAGTGAGGGCTATATTGTTCCCATATTCAAAAGCGGCGATTTAAGGGACCCAAGCAATTATAGGGGTATTACACTCCTCAGTACTATGGGAAAGCTTTTTTCTAGGTTACTTAACAACAGATTAACTCAATGGGCAGAGCAGTATCATGTCTATATTGAGGCACAGGCAGGCTTCCGAAGGGGAATGAGCACCGTAGATAATGTCTTTATACTGCATGGCCTCATAACACATACATTAAATCAAGGGGGCACCCTCTATTGTGCATTTGTTGATTTCACAAAGGCCTTTGATTTTATTGTCCGGGATATTTTATGGTACAAACTAATTAAATTTGGGATAAGGGGTAAAATTCTGGATGTGATACAATCTATGTACAGTAGTGTTAAGTCAAGGGTTAAGCATATGAATACACTAAGTGACGATTTTTCATGTTTGCTTGGCGTGAGACAGGGCGAATGCTTGTCGCCGTTTTTGTTTAGTATGTACCTCAATGATTTAGAGGAACAATTGACATTAAATGGGGTCGAGGGCGTAGAGATGGGTATGATTAATCTATGTTTGTTATTATATGCAGATGATATAATTCTATTCGCAAAATCGGAAAAAGATTTACAAAAAGCATTAAACGTATTAGCTGTATATTGTGAGAGATGGAAATTGATTGTTAATTGTAAAAAAACTAAAGTAATGGTGTTTAAAAAAGGAGGAAGATTACGAAATGATTTAAAATTTTATTATAAGGAAAACGAGCTAGAAATTGTTAGTACATTCAAGTACTTGGGTATTGTCTTTACGTCTGGTGGGTCATTCAATGAAACTGATAAAATGTTATCTGGTCTGTCATTAAAGGCAATATTTAAACTTAACAAACATCTTAATAACTTTACTAACCTATCACCAAAACACACGCTTGATTTATTTGACAAGCTTGTTACACCAATATTAAATTATTCTTCAGAAGTGTGGGGTTTCCATAAAGGCCAACAAGTAGAAAGGACACATTTGAGTTTTTGCAAACGACTATTAGGGGTAAAAGTGTCTACACAAAATAACTTTATATACGGAGAAACGGGGAGATTAGATTATAAAACTAGGAGATTATACTTAATTATAAAATACTGGCTAAAAATATGTACATCTGATGAAACTAAATATATAAAAAGGGTATATGATATGCTTAAAGAAGATTGTGAAAGGCAAATAAATAAAATCAATTGGGTATCACAGGTCAAAATATTACTATCAACATCGGGTTTCCATGATGTATGGCTTGCACAAGGGGCAGGCAATGTAACAACATTTCTAAATGCATTTAAGCAAAGACTTAAAGATAATTTTATTCAAAATTGGAACACAGAATTAAACAATTCATCAAGAGCTTTATGCTATAGATCTATAGCTACTTTCGATTTTAATCAATATCTTGATGTTTTAAATATCAATAAATTTCGAACGGCCCTTACAAGACTAAGACTCTCCTCACATAGGCTAGGAGTTGAGACAGGGCGATGGAAAAACCCGGAAAGGGTCCCATAAATTTTTTTTTTTTTTTTATTAAAGTCTCATCATAGTATATACAGTCTACAATAGTATAAAACAACAACACATAATATTATACACCATGTCACTCTTGTAAGAGTTATAAGAGACTAAAAGATATATATGATATCTTCTAAAAATATACTATATTTTACAATATTAATACTATATGTCATACAATTATCACACAATTTTTTTTTTTTTTTTTTTTCTTTTTTTTTTTCACAGCAATTTACCACATTACCATATTCATTTAGTTTATTTTTACAATGATAAGAATTGAGCTATAATCGTTAATCCTGAGCAGAGTGTACTTATAAGTATAATTACAAAATGCTCTAAAAACGTATTAAAATAAACTTTATATTAAAACACTGAATTTATGAAAACTGCACCATGATGGCATTAGAAGTGCTTATTAAAAAAAAACATTTTAAAAAATCAATTATCATCTCAAATCAGATTTGCTATGACCTGATTAACAATCATTGCTCAAATATAAATAAAACAATTACATATATATTAAATTAACATAAGATATCAACATACATATACAATATTAACACATTGTTCACATAGAAATATATATTTACACTTCAAACAAATTAAATCTAAATCAAGCCTACCGATAAAGATAACTTGATCTTCTTTGCAATATTTTGAAGCAGGTTTTGGCACATATTCTAATCAGATTTACATTATTAAATAGAAAATTTGAATCGAGTAAGAATGCATAATCAATCATTTGTAATCGTATATCATTATATAATGGACATGAAAGTATAACGTGAATCTCATTTTCTACAGTATCATTACAAAACGGACACACTCTTTCACAAACTGGAAGCCTTTCATAACGACCAGTTTCTAAACGAATGGGCGCAACACCACACCGAAATCTAGATAAAGCAGATCTATGGTTGCGTGGTAGAATCATTGTACAATATTCTTCGGTTTTAAAAACACTTTTAAATAATTTGTAAGTACGTAACTTGTTTCCACCTGTACTATTTCTACTATGTTCAAGGTTAACAATATTGAACCAATCATATTTATACTTATCAATAAACGCCCTGTTAACATTGCCAAGCATAGTTCGTTTTACTAAAACAGTATCCATATTAGTTATAACATTACAATCAATATTAGAGAAATTAGTCTTAACTCGATATGGCCAATTTTTACATCTAGAACTGTTTAAATTATAACAATAAGTAAAAACTTGTTTATTAAATCGTGTTATCGGCATGTAATTCAGTCGAATCCAATAAGTGGACACAGTGGTTAATTGTCTAGCAAAGACTGGCTTCCATGCCATATCACCAGCCAAAGCAGCTGACGGTGCATTACGTGTCGTGCCAAGAAATGTACGACGATAGAAAGTGTAAACAATGTCATTTGTTAGAAGACGAATACCACTTTGTAATAGAATGTACAAACTACAATGAATTAAGAAAGATGTATATAAACAATACTTTTGGAAAAATCCTAGTTTCATGAAATTTAAACAATTAATGAAGCATGAAAATAAAAATGAAACACAAAATTTAGGAATATACGTATATAAGGCTTTTGAACTAAGGAAACGAGTGAACAATATTCAATCCGTTAATTAATTAGTAAGACTACCGAAAACACTACCCTTGTAACCAAAGCAATGAAAACTATATAGTATTACAGTATACAATGGCAAACCAAAGATCTTTCCCAAGAATTCTCAAGTCACATGCATACTAGTTCACGCTTAAGTCAGAGTACGCACGTATGTGAACTTAAACAATTATTGTTTAAAATTAGCTTACGTCTTATTGAAAAGTTTCTTTGAATTATTGTTAATCTGTAAAACAAGTTCATTATGGTTTCGTTAACTATATACATGTACTGTGACATATATGTCTGCAAAAACTACTAACACATGTACTGCTGCCATCTAACCATATTGAAATCAATATTTGTATTATGTGTAAACATGTTCATGGGCCATATTTGGCTTACAATAAAATAAAAAAAAAATAAAAAAAAATACTATATACCTGAATATACTGAAAGGAAGAAAAAAACGCGACACGGGATGACCAAACCAATAAACGCACGGTGATGTGCGAAAACACTTTAAGAAACGAAAAAATGCGATATATTTTAGTTCCTACTCGAGATTTTGCCTATTTATTTCACCGTTATTTGGAATAAAATTACACCATTAAAAAGGTTATTTATTTGGCTTTCTAACCATGCATCTTATTTAAGTAAGTATTAAACAATAAATGTTTGATGACCAAACCAATAAACACACGGTGATATGCGAAAACACTTTAAGAAACGAAAAAATGCGATATATTTCAGTTCCAACTCGAGATTTTGCCTATTTATTTAACAGTTATTTGGAATAAAATTACACCATTAGAAAGGTTATTTATTTGGCTTTCTGGTAATATAAAATATATAATAATTAAGTAAAACATGGATACATCATGTTCGTTTGCAATGTAGATGGGTGGTACGTACATTGAGGCCTCTCGCATACCGCCACGATAAGCGTAGTAAAAAATCGATAAATGTAGCGCATAATCAATAAACTTACATTGACGACAAGTGTTTCAGTTGAAAACAGCTTTTGTACTGTCGTGTCATATCCCTGTCATATCCCTGTCATGTCATATAAAGCCCTGGTTTCATATAATATTTCAAGATTGTACATTTAGAAAAGAAATTTAGTAACACGATAATATATTCGCTAGATGCATGTATAAATGTAGAACTCAACAATAACCCTGTTAGGAATAGAAAAAATAAAAAGCTACAGAAAAAAGTTTTCGTATCTCAGTAATTGACTTTATATCAAAAGCTTTAATATAAAATGATATATAGGGTCCTATAGAGACCACAGCGTCCGAACGCAATGGCATCGTAGGTCCGCACTGTACTGCAAACAAGGACTTGAAACTACAATGAAAGAGACAAAAAACAACAGAAAGGGTGGTGAATACTTGGAACGGTCAGTAGGCAATAAGGCCTACTAAAACCACAATGTAAATGAGGGGCAAAACCTAGGTAAAGGTCATTACTATTGACCTATTTTTGGTAGGAACATTCTGTTGTCATGAAGATGTAAACATGTGTGAAGTTATAAGGCTTGTGGTGAAATGAAATTAACAACTTGAACGGAAAACTTGAATGTGAGTATGGACGGACAAATGTAACACTATAATTTATGCCTGATTCACTTTCGTGGCAAGGCATAATTATTTTAATATTGAAATAAAGTTAAACATATTTAAGAAACAAGAAATGTCACTGTAAGTGACAAATACTCCCCAAAGTGGTTTTGACCTTTGACCTTTAAATCAGTGTGACCTTGACCTAGGAACCACGTACCTGGATTTTGCGCGTGACACGTCGTCTTGTTGTGGTGAGCACTTGTGTCAAGTTATTCGAAAATCCGTCCATGACTGTCAGAGTTATTAACCGGACACGAAAGCAATTCTTTTTAACCTTTGGCCTCTAAGTGTGACCTTGAACTTGGAGCTATGGACCTGGATTTTGCGCACGACACGCCGTCGTGTTGTGGTGAGAACTTGTGCCAAGTTATTTGAAAATCCGTCCTGGAATGTCAGAGTTATTGATCGGACACGATTGTACTGACTAACTGACGGAAGGTGCAACTACTATATGCCGCCCTGAGGGGGCATAACTATTATTCCACACTTTATAACATCTCCTCATCATGCACTTCTAAAACTGAAAGAAGCTTCCAACATTGTGTTTTGCCCAGTATAAAAAACGGTAAATCTGTGGCTGGCTTCCATCAACCAAAATATAGCTTGTTAACAATGTTCATGTTGTATATTCTGTCTAGTCTGTAAGGTGCTGTGCTACTTTAAATAACAATCGGGCAGCACTCAGTAAATGTGTATCAAGCAAGCAGCTTAGAACTAGAGGTGCTGGTAGTGGTGAGCTTTGCATGCATAATATTGTTAGCTCCCAAACTTTAGATTTTGTCATTAGATGATGAACTGTCATTCTATAAAGGCAAACATTACACACACAAAATGAGTAATTATGTGAAATAATCAATAATCTGAATAAAACCTCACAGGAGTTTACATAAGCTAAAGCAGTATAAAGAGTGATAAATAGAAATGCCAGGAATGTTTTATAAACGAAGCTTCTTCATATTTTGATTAGAAGTAGCATTAAAGGAACAGACAATTATATTGATATTTTTGCTAAACTGGTGGCTTCCCTTTAGTTTTTTTTCATAACTTGCATATTCACAACCATTAATGTTTATTATGAGAATAGTGCAAGTTGTGATTGCATATTACTAAATGATGAGTATATTGATCCAATAATATATTTAAATCTCTGGCAACGAAGAAAACCCAACAGTTCATTTGTTTACATGCAAGCAGATTAAAAAAGTCCAGACTCTATTGTGCCCATCGCGTCAGGTATACCTTGACGTGTTCGTTGGCGGAGGGACTATAAACCTTAGAATTACACACACACACACAAGCAGATTAAAAGCCAAAAAGATCTAGAGGTGCTAATCGTAATGCCTGATAAAAACTGCAAGATTGCCGTGTGTCCCTTAAATTAATTAACTCATGTATACGCATAAAAATGTATTCTTTAAATGGGTTTATTTCCGTTTAAAAGTGACATTTAAAAGCCACTTTAGTGATGCAAGGTAAGTTCTGTCGCTGTTTAAATTCTGTATACTTATTTGAAGTTATTTCTATTCAACCATTGTTATAATTGCAAGATATTGATATAAATGCAAGATCGAACAATTACAGAGCTATATAATCATAATTTAATAAATTCTACTTAATAATCTACTGCTACTTGATTATTGTTTACCTGTAGCTGTGAGAATCATAGCTCATTGTTTCATTGTACCATATTTCTTTTTTTTAAATCTAGAGTCAAATATTGATACTGTCAGAAATATATTACATGCTTACTGAAAGAAACCACCAACAGTATCCAGGCAATGCTGTCAGAGTTTGCTCAGCATGTTTTACAAAGACATACTGAGATGCTTTCACAGTAAGTTTTATGTAATGATATTTGAAACTAGAAATGCACCTTTGCACAGTAATGTCCCTAATGTAAGGTATCAGTCATACTGATGCTTCTTCATAACAAGTAGCATGTGAATCTGTTGAAAAGTTTAGGAAGAGTAGTCCGCACAAGATATACTGAAAAGGGCAACACTATATTCCGCTAGACTCCACACCCAATATATTGACGGGGCATAATTAAACGAATACATTAACAGATGACAACGGACAATGCATTGTCTCTTAATTTAGCTTTACTGGCTCTTATAGCATACTAGTAAATATCTGTAGCTCATCCATGGCCGGGATAATAAAGATGACGTGACTAAAACGTTCTCGTCTCTCATCGCTACGGGTTCGAATTCCACTGGGAGCTCAACTTGTCAAGTGAGAGAGTGTTGATTCTTACGGTTGGCGGGAGGTATACAGTACTAGTTCTACCCAGAAAAAATGTGGTGATCTACCATAAAAAATAGACCATCCTAAATGGCCTAACGAGCTAAAAATAGCGTAAAACGCCATTAAAATAAATCAAACTAAAAAATATTTACCCTAGAGAAAACATGCAGCTTCAAAATGGTCTCTCAACATCCCCACCTCTGGTGGAAATCTCCCTCTCGGGTGGAAGAGTTCATTGACATGTAGATATTACACAATCGGAAACATTAATCCAACACGTTAAGTTTGTTTTGTGTGATATTTCTGTTGTACAGTCTAATACAATAATACTAAACAGATTTAGTAAAATGTAAACAATGTTCAGTATGACAGAATAAAAGGCATATGCATGTACATGAATAGATAAATACGGATATCCTGGCATTGTGTGGTCCATATATTGTGCATGCACAGGAAACATGGGAATATGCTGACATACAATGAGACACCCAGCTCAGTATACGCACCTATTTTCCGAAGTGATTTTAATGTTAATGATGGTGAGCATATACAGCCTTTAGATGCTGTGCACTGGACATTTTAAATGCTTTACCCTGAATGTGGAGGAATATTTTTAAAATTACATTCATTGTTTTCCTATTATCAGGATTATATAGTAAGGGATACACAACTTATTCTCTTTCGTTTGTTTGTATGTTGTTTCACGATAATTTCAACACATACAAGGTTATATATGACGGTCGATTTTATGTGGTGGAGGCAGACCTCCCACCTTTCATTGATAGAACCAGTACTGTACAACTCCCGCCATCCGTAAGAGTCGACACTTCCTCCCTTACAAGTCGAGCTCCCAGTGGGATTCAAACCCGCAGCGGTGAGAGGCGAAGGTTTCACAAATGGAATCACAAATCCGGACCTTATTAGAATCAAAATACTTTAAAGTATTTCCGATCTGACCAGTTATCGAGGTCCCCGCATACAGTAAAATGCACCATATTTAACCCTGCGCACACACTATTCCAGACTATACTTTTCTCGTAGCTGGAGAGGAGACCTTGGGAATACACACACACTATTCTGGTCAGTGTTTAAAATTGTTATGCCGCAAAAAATGCATATTAGTTTATAGAAAACTGTTGTTTGTTTGGTGTTACTTGCACACACAGCCAAACTCCCATCCCCGAAAAGCAGAATTGACCCAGTGATGGTGGCAGCATGCTTGGTGAGCGATGAGGGCGTCCCACACCTTGACCGAGAAGTAGACAATAGTACTATGATGAGGGCAGGCATAAGTTGTACCCATCCCTGTTATTGTACCCCATCCCTGTTTTACAATTCCACACTATAAAACATAAGTCCTTTGGACCTACTACTTAGCCGTAGAATATACAGGGCTGTAGAGCTTCAAAAGTGTTCCAACAGCGACATAATAATATTGTTCTCTAACATTATATCACATTATATAACATTATATCAGTTTAAAATATTTACCTTGTGCAAACTGCATCTGAATAGTGGTCTCAAATGCCCATCTCGCAAATGTTCATTTCTGCTGTTAAATGCGATGGTTGACTCAACCTGGAGTTAACAAATAATACACGCTATTTATGCCCATTATATAGATATATTTTTTAACATTATTGCTTTGCTTTTTACAAGCATGAGGCAATTAGATTGATTATTTAATTATGTACTTTATCCATGTTCTTTTAAAATAATTTTATACTTGATGATAATGATGGGCAATCGGTTGAAAGTTGCAATAGATCATCGGTTACAATAAGCAGGGATGTAACCGATCAATCATCGGCTGATTTTAATCAGTGAACTAATATAAATAATTGGTATAAATGTGTTTATTTGTGTATGTGCTTATTTTCACAAGTGTATTTCCTAACTGGGATATCCATGATAATCATGTTTATTTGTATGCAATAAATAGAAATCTGTTATACAATTTTGGGTTAAGATTTTGGTTAAAATGTCAAATACTGGACGCCTAAACGATACTTCCACCACCATGTGCACACAGTGACATATCCATCTAAATACATATATATAGGGGGCCTGATGGACCAGGTTTATGTGTACGAAACTTCTGTACATAACGGTGTTCGAGCCCACTCCTCCTGAGCTTTGTGCAAAGTATATATTTTACATTCACAACTGTGGAAGAGCTGTGGTGGTAGAGTGGACAGTATAACTGACTTTTGATCCACAGGTCCCGGGCTCGAATGCACTTCCTCAGTACCTTATTCGGACAAGGTACTGCGAAAGTATGCCATCCTTCGGAGATAATGTAACCAAAAAACCTGTAAACCCTTCCTCAGCAAAGAGACTGCCGTGATTATCAGAATTGTGTGCAGTATCGAGAAAAAAAAAGGTTTCGCTCTTCCTGTTACCGTTATTCATTCTGAGTGCATGGTTAGTGTTCCAACCCAGTAAGGAATTGCGGAGAGCGTTCTGGGATATGACCCCACTGCGAACCCGGTCTTGTGGGATGAAAGGCTAAAACTGTCTCGCCTCCCACTGCTGCGGTTTCGAATCCAACTGGGAGCTTGACTTGTCAAGTGAGAAAGTGTCAATTCAATTCAGACTAACCTGTGGCGGGAGATAAACTGTTACAGTACTGTACTTGTTCTACCCAGGAAAAATATGGTGGTCTGTCTATACCACAAAACAAATAGACCCTGGTATACAAATCTGGTATAAAAAGTCAACTTTCTTACAACATGGATATTCAAACCTGATCAGCACACAAGTTCTTTGCGATCCTTAAAATAACATGCACATGATATGCCTACACCCCCTTTCAAGAACGGCATACTTGCACAGTAAGATACTGAACGACTGCGTTGTAAGCGGTTGAAATAAACCATGGGGAAAAAGTGCAGCCGGTACGGGACTCGAACCTGGGAACCCTCGCTTACAGGGCTAGTGCTTTACCAACTGAGGTAACCGGGCCACCACAACACAGTTATACAAAACACCCAAACCTAGACTTTCACACGTTACAGAGAGCAATGACCCACATACATCTCGTCTCATTTATTTGACGTTGTCGCGCCGTCCGTAGACTTGTATTTTATGCAATACACATAGCTCTAACGGGCAGAACCGTTACATTATCGGCTATGTCTTTTGGTGATCGAGTTGTTTTATGTCGTTCTTTGTTATTGAAGGTTTGCTTCTTCTTTTTTTGAAGTGTGAGTGGGTAGGGAGAAATCGAAATGAAAATACTTACTGTATAAGCTGAATGTTTCCTTTCCCAAGTTCCCTGGCTTGGCAGTGAAGACTGCCGTACATTTGTCCCGAAAACACATGACTTTCACCGATAATTTTGGTCATGTCCTCTACGAAGAGAACACTTTTGCAGTCGGGATTATATACTCCATCGCTTAGAGATTGAGTTTTAACGCTGATTTCTTGCATACTGTTCAAATAGTAAGCCTGATATTCACACAAGCAGATCTTCTATTCTCGAATCGACGGCAAAAACATATTTGGAGACCTTTTAACGCACTTGATTGGTAAAAATTCTTCCCCGAACTACGTTTAATTGTATAAATCCGCCAAACGATTATTTTGGGAAAATCACAAATTTTCGATTGAACCGATTTGCATGTCTGTCTGTCTGTCTGTCTGGCCTGTCTGTCTGGCTGGCTGGCTGTCTGTCTGTCTGTCTGTCTGTCTGGCCTGTCTGTCTGTCTGGCTGGCTGGCTGGCTGGCTGGCTGTCTGTCTGTCTGGTTCTCTGCCTGGCCTGTCTGGGTCTCTGTCTGGGTCTCTGCCTGGCCTGTCTGGCTCTCTGTCTGGCTCTCTGTCTGGCCTGGCTGGTTCTCTGTCTGGCTCTCTGCCTGGCCTGGCTGGGTCTCTATCTAGCCTGTCTGGCTCTCTGCCTGGCCCTCTGTCTGTCTGTCTGTCTGTCTGTCTGTGTCTGTATGTCTGTCTGTATGTCTGGCTGGCTGGCTGGCTGTCTGTCTGTCTGGCTCTCTGCCTGGCCTGTCTGGCTCTCTGTCTGTCTGTGTGTCTGGGTCTCTGTCTGGCTCTCTGTCTGGCTCTCTGTCTGGCCTGTCTGGGTCTCTGTCTGGCTCTCTGTATGTCTGTCTGTATGCCGTCTGTCTGTATTGGTCTATGTCTGTCTGGGTCTCTGTCTGGCCTGTCTGGGTCTCTGCCTGGGTCTCTTTCTGGTTCTCTGTCTGGCCTGTCTGTCTGTCTGTCTGTCTGTCTGGGTCTCTGTCTGGCTCTGTGTCTGGCCTGTCTGGCTCTCTGTCTGTCTGTCTGTCTGGCATGTCTTTCTGGCTGTCTGTCTGTCTGTCTGTCTGTCTGCCTGGCCTGTCTGGGTCTCTGTCTGGCTCTCTGCCTGGCCTGTCTGGCTCTCTGTCTGGCTCTCTGCCTGGCCTGGCTGGGTCTCTGCCTGGCCTGGCTGGGTCTCTGTCTAGCCTGTCTGGCTCTCTGCCTGGCCCTCTGTCTGTCTGTCTGTCTGTCTGGCCTGTCTGTCTGTCTGTCTGTCTGTCTGTCTGTCTCTGTCTGTATGTATGGCTGTATGGCTGTCTGGCTGTCTGGCTGTCTGTCTGGCTCTCTGCCTGGCCTGTCTGGCTCTCTGTCTGGCTCTCTGTCTGTCTGTCTGTCTGTCTTGCTCTCTGTCTGTCTGTCTTGGTCTCTGTCTGTCTGGGTCTCTTTCTGGTTCTCTGTCTGGCCTGTTTTCTGTATGTCTGTCTGGGTCTCTGTCTGTCTGTCTGGCCTGTCTGTCTGTCTGGCTCTCTGTCTGGGTCTCTGTCTGTCTGGGTCTCTGTCTGTCTGTCTGTCTGGCCTGTCTGGCATGTCTGGCTGTCTGTCTGTCTGTCTGTCTGTCTGTCTGTCTGTCTGTCTGTCTGTCTGTGTCTGGTTCTCTGCATGGCCTGTCTGGCTCTCTGCCTGGCCTGTCTGGGTCTCTGTCTGGCTCTCTGCCTGGCCTGTCTGGGTCTCTGTCTGGCTCTCTGCCTGGCCTGGCTGGGTCTCTGTCTGGCTCTCTGCCTGGCCTGGCTGGGTCTCTGTCTAGCCTATCTGGCTCTCTGCCTGGCCCTCTGTCTGTCTGTCTGTCTGTCTGTCTGTCTGTCTGTATGTCTGTCTGTCTGTCTGTCTGGCTGGCTGGCTGTCTGTCTGTGTCTGTCTGTCTGTCTGTCTGTCTGTCTGTCTGTCTGTCTGGCTGGCTGACTGGCTGTCTGTCTGTCTGGCTCTCTGCCTGGCCTGTCTGGCTCTCTGTCTGTCTGTCTGTCTGGGTCTCTGTCTGGCCTGTCTGGATCTCTGTCTGGCTCTCTGTATGTCTGTCTGTCTGTCCGTCTGTCTGTATGGGTCTCTGTCTGTCTGGGTCTCTGTCTGGCCTGTCTGGGTCTCTGCCTGGGTCTCTTTCTGGTTCTCTGTCTGGCCTGTCTGTCTGTCTGTCTGTCTGTCTGTCTGTCTGTCTGGCTCTGTGTCTGGCCTGTCTGGCTCTCTGTCTGTCTGTCTGTCTGGCATGTCTGGCTGTCTGTCTGTCTGCCTGGCCTGTCTGGGTCTCTGTCTGGCTCTCTGCCTGGCCTGTCTGGCTCTCTGTCTGGCTCTCTGCCTGGCCTGGCTGGGTCTCTGCCTGGCCTGGTTGGGTCTCTGTCTAGCCTGTCTGGCCCTCTGCCTGGCCCTCTGTCTGTCTGTCTGTCTGTCTGGCCTGTCTGTCTGTCTGTCTGTCTGTCTCTGTCTGGCTGTCTGTCTGTCTGGCTGTCTGTCTTGCTCTCTGCCTGTCTCTCTGCCTGTCTGTCTGTCTGTCTGTCTGGCTCTCTGTCTGGCTCTCTGTCTGTCTGTCTGGCTGTCTGTCTGTCTGTCTTGGTCTCTGTCTGTCTGGGTCTCTTTCTGGTTCCCTGTCTGGTCTGTTTTCTGTCTGTCTGTCTGTCTGTCTGTCTGTCTGTCTGGCCTGTCTGTCTGTCTGTCTGTCTCTCTGTCTGGCTCTCTGGCTGGGTCTCTGTCTGTCTGTCTGTCTGGCCTGTCTGGCATGTCTGGCTGGCTGGCTGTCTGTCTGTCTGTCTGTCTGTCTGTCTGTCTGTCTGTCTGTCTGTCTGTCTGGTTCTCTGCATGGCCTGTCTGTGTCTCTGTCTGGCTCTCTGCCTGGCTCTCTGCCTGGCCTGTCTGGCTCTCTGCCTGGCCTGGCTGGGTCTCTGTCTAGCCTTTCTGGCTCTCTGTCTGGCCTGTCTGGTTTCTGTCTGTCTGTCTGTCTGTCTGTCTGTCTGTCTGTCTGTCTGGCTCTCTGTCTGTCTCTCTGTCTGGGTCTCTGTCTAGGTCTCTGTCTGTCTGGCTGGCTGGCTGGCTGGCTGGCTGTCTGTCTGTATGGCTCTCTGCCTGGCCTGTCTGGCTCTCTGTCTGTCTCTCTGTCTGGGTCTCTGTCTGGCCTGTCTGGCTCTCTGTCTGGGTCTCTGTCTGACTCTCTGTATGTCTGTCTGTCTGTCCGTCTGTCTGTCTGGATCTCTGTCTGTCTGGATCTCTGTCTGGCCTGTCTGGGTCTCTGCCTGGGTCTCTTTCTGGTTCTCTGTCTGGCCTGTGTGTCTGTCTGTCTGTCTGGGTCTCTGTCTGGCTCTGTGTCTGGCCTGTCTGGCTCTCTGTCTGTCTGTCTGTCTGTCTGTCTGGCATGTCTTTCTGGCTGTCTGTCTGTCTGTCTGCCTGGCCTGTCTGGGTCTCTGTCTGGCTCTCTGCCTGGCCTGTCTGGCTCTCTGTCTGGCTCTCTGCCTGGCCTGGCTGCCTGGCCTGGCTGGGTCTCTGTCTAGCCTGTCTGGCTCTCTGCCTGGCCCTCTGTCTGTCTGTCTGTCTGTCTGTCTGTCTGTCTGGCTCTCTGTCTGGCTCTCTGTCTGTTTGGCCTGTCTGGCCTGTCTGTCTGTCTGTCTGTCTTGGTCTCTGTCTGTCTGGGTCTCTTTCTGGTTCTCTGTCTGGCCTGTCGTCTGTCTGTCTGTCTGTCTGTCTGTCTGTCTGTCTGTCTGTCTGGGTCTCTGTCTGTCTGTCTGTCTGTCTGGCCTGTCTGGCCTGTCTGTCTGTCTCTGTGTCTGGCCTGTCTGGCTCTCTGTCTGGGTCTCTGTCTGTCTGTCTGTCTGGCCTGTCTGCATGTCTGGCTGGCTGGCTGGCTGGCTGGCTGGCTGTCTGTCTGGTTCTCTGCCTGGCCTGTCTGGCTCTCTGTCTGGCTCTCTGCCTGGCCTGGCTGGGTCTCTGTCTAGCCTTTCTGGCTCTCTGCCTGGCCCTCTGCCTGGCCTGTCTGGTTTCTGTCTGTCTGTCTGGCTCTCTGTCTGTCTGGCTCTCTGTCTGTCTGTCTGTCTGTCTGTCTGGCTCTCTGTCTGGCTCTCTGCCTGGCCTGGCTGGCTCTCTGTCTGGCTCTCTGTCTGGCTCTCTGCCTGGCCTGGCTGGGTCTCTGTCTAGCCTGTCTGGCTCTCTGCCTGGCCCTCTGTCTGTCTGTCTGTCTGTCTGTCTGGCTCTCTGTCTGGCTCTCTGTCTGTTTGGCCTGTCTGGCTCTCTGTCTGGCCTGTCTGTCTGTCTGTCTGTCTGTCTTGGTCTCTGTCTGTCTGGGTCTCTTTCTGGTTCTCTGTCTGGCCTGTCTGTCTGTCTGTCTGTCTGTCTGTCTGTCTGTCTGTCTGTCTGTCTGTCTGTCTGTCTGTCTGGGTCTCTGTCTGTCTGTCTGTCTGTCTGGCCTGTCTGGCCTGTCTGTCTGTCTCTGTGTCTGGCCTGTCTGGCTCTCTGTCTGGGTCTCTGTCTGTCTGTCTGTCTGGCCTGTCTGGCATGTCTGGCTGGCTGGCTGGCTGGCTGGCTGGCTGGCTGTCTGGTTCTCTGCCTGGCCTGTCTGGCTCTCTGTCTGGCTCTCTGCCTGGCCTGGCTGGGTCTCTGTCTAGCCTTTCTGGCTCTCTGCCTGGCCCTCTGTCTGGCCTGTCTGGTTTCTGTCTGTCTGTCTGGCTCTCTGTCTGTCTGTCTGGCTCTCTGTCTGTCTGTCTGTCTGTCTGTCTGTCTGTCTGTCTGTCTGTCTGTCTGTCTGGGTCTCTGTCTGGGTCTCTGTCTGGGTCTCTGTCTGGCTGGCTGGCTGGCTGGCTGGCTGGCTGGCTGGGCTGGCTGGCTGGCTGGCTGGCCTGTTTGTCTGGCCTGTCTGTCTGTCTGTCTGTCTGTCTGTGTCTGTCGTTAAGACAATAGGGCCTTTAGTTTTCATTTTATCTTTACCAAACTTTAATAGATTGTTAATATTGATGAAAGCTCGGACAAGTTTGAAAACCAGCCATATCGGACCAGTAACAGGGGAGTTATGGCCCTTGATTTAGTTAAAAATGCTATATTTTGCCTCGTTAAGACGATATATCATTCATTTTTCATTCGATCTTTACCAATCTTTACCAGCTTGTTAATATTGATTAAAGCTCGGACAAGTTCGAAAATCAGCCAGATCGAACCAGTAACAGCGGAATTATGGCCCATAATTTAGTTAAAAATGCTATATTTTGCCTAGTTAAGACGATAGGGCCTTCATTTTTGCATCCGATCTTTACCAAACTTTACCAGATTGTTAATATCAATGACAACTCCGACAAGTTCTAAAACCAGACAGATTGGACCATTTACACTGGAGTTATGGCACATGATTTTCTGAAATATACTACATTTTGTCCTCATTAAGACGAAAGGGCCTTCATTCAGCTGGATTTCAGTGAAACGTTTTAGGAATGATCAGTACCAAGCCTAGTTGTTCATATCGTCATCGTGTTCAGGTTGAGTGATTTTGGCGGAGTTGTGGCCTTTTAAAGGTTTTAATACACAAACTTTGTCCTGACTAGTTCTCCTGAACCCCTGGCCGGATTTAAACAAAACTGTTTAGGAATGATCAGTTCCTGGTCTAGTTTTGCAAATCGTCATCGCGTTCCGGTTTACAGATTTTTGACGGAGTTACTGCCCTTTAAATGTTTTTGATACACAAATATTTTCCGGGCTAGTTCTTCACCTGTCATAGCCGTGATGTGGTTGAATGCATTTTGGCAGAGTTATGACCCCTTAAAGGTTTTAATATACTAACTTTGTACAGACTAGTTCTCTTGCGCCTCTGGCTGGATTTCAACAAAACTTGGCAGGGATGATCAGTACCAAGCCTAGTTGCGTATAGCATTGCCATGTTCCGGTTGAATGATTTTTGAAAGAGTTATGTTCCCTTATACATAAACTTTATCTTAAGCCAGTAGAGCATCCACAGGCCCTCTTGAGTATCAAAGAACGATCAAAACAATTACATGTAAAACAGATACAGGGTTAAAAGGAATTGTGTGAATAAACGTGGGTATTTTGCGATGGCGCGCCGTCAAATTTGTTCCAGTTAGAATTTATAACGTCCCTTTGGTTGAAATCTAATTCTTGTGTCTGTGAAATTCAAAGAAAGTAATTGTTTTCATCCAATACCATCACTCATCAGATCATATCAGCCTAAAATCTATCCTGTTTACCTGAGTATAATTATTGAGGACTATTGAATTTGCATTTTCGTCATTCCATCATTCCGTCGTTGCTTCGCCAATTACATTTCTGACCGATAACTTTAATATTTGTGATCTGAGATCTAAGATCACTCGTATAATGCCAGAATTACAGCCCTTGGACTTTTGTTTCCGACCAATAACTTTAATATTTGATAATCTGATCTTGATGAAGCTGTAGGAGAATGTTTATGGCCATAATATCTAGGTCAATTTCGATAACTAGCCATATGCCATATATCGTGCCAGAGTTATGGCCCTTTTATTTTTCAAAATTGATGATTTTTGAGATTTCCGCTCAGTAACTAACATTTATAATTCAATTTTTATTAAACTTGGGGTCAATGTTTATGGCAATAATATCTTGGCCAAGTTCGACAACCAGCCATATAGCAACTATCATGGATTTTTTAAAATTGAAGTTTTTTGCCGTTTCCGCTCAATTACTTTTAACATTTAAAACCCAATTTTGATGACATTAGGGGTTAATGTTTATGGGCATAATATTTCAGCCAAGTTTGATAACCGGCCAGATTGCACCTATCTTAAATCGAAGATTTTGTTAAGGTTTCCCCTCAATAACTTTAACATTTATGGATTATAAAGGATTATAAATGTTAAAGTTAAAGTTATTCATCTTGATGAAACTTTGGGTTAATGTTTAATATGGACATAATAATTGTCTCAGCCAAATTTGTTAACCAGCCAAATATGTCAGAGTTTGGCCCTTTGCTTTTTAAAAATTGTAGATATTTGCGGTTTCCGCTTAATAACTTAAACCAGTACTCTTTCTACAAGGGAAAAGTGGGTGGTCTGCCTACACCACAAAAAAAATCGACCGTCATAATTATATAACATTACATGTGTTGAAAATGACGTAAAACTCCACACAAACATAACTTAAACACTTATAATCCAATCTTTATGAAACTTGGAGTCAGTGTTTATGGGCATACTATCTTGGCCAAGTTTAATAACCAGCCAGATCAAACCTATCATGCTGGAGTTATAGCCCTAAATTGGCGGTTGTCGATAATTCTCTGAATTTGCTATATGTTCTATATGAGAAATTCAGATGTGAGATCCATGTTTAAATGACTCGGGAAGAGAAACAAAATGAAAAGGGCTTTGTTTTGATAAAAAATAAGTACACAGTTTTATCTAGTTCTACATATACAGTCAAACCTGGTTTAAGAGACTGTTCAAGGGAAAGACCAAAAATGGTTTGCTTAATACAGGTGGTCTCTTATTGAGTCGCCATACGTCAGCTCATTGGAGTCGTATATAGTGTAATTTCTGAAGTTGGAGTTTTTGGATGAGGAGCTTTACGCGAGAATGTAGTTCCTTTAACTGCCTCAAGTATAACTTAATTTGATAAGGTGACTTACATGAACGTTACGTATACCGAATAATATAAGTACTGATTGTGAATAATTGTAATTGTATACAGTATATACGTGTCTTTTTTGTAAATGTACTGAAATACTATGCACGTCAATACACAAGTTTTTGGACGAGGAGCTTTACGTAGTTCGAGAATGTAGTTCCTTTAACTGCCTCAAGTATAATTTGATAAGGTGACTAATATAATAACTGATTGGGAATAATAGTACACGCATAAACATTTTATGAATGGAAAGTTTCAATAGCGTAGTTACCCGGATGTCAAACATCTCATTAATATTAATTTATTTCATTCGATAGTGCTGTAGAAACCCGATAATTATCCATTTATTCAGAACTATTTATTTGAAAATGTACAATCATTGACGAAAAATAAGCAATCAATTAACACATTTTGCGCACAATTTTCTAAACGAGTTCAATAGAATCTAGATCATATATGACGCTTGAATTTTTTAAAAACAAAGGGAAATGTTAAACAAGGGGTCTGGCTAAAACGCAGACGCTTTCTGCAGACAAGTTAAATATATAGGGAAAACGCAGACAATATGGTTATATAGTGATATTGGAAAACGCAGACAACAAAGACAAATAGGCAATAGGTTAGATAAGTTATATACAGTAACAAATGTTAGTCTTGATTTTTTTTTAATTTATAAATTTTATATGTTGTCTGATGGATGATGTTTTATTTATAATTTGATAAATTGATTTTAAAAAAAGCAAGCATCGCAGATGATCAAGACTATTCAAAACAAAAATTGAAGCAGACGGTGGATTGAATATTCTAAACTGACGATTTCTCGTCAAATGCAGCAATTTTAAAAAAGATAAGCGTGTTATTTATGTTTATTACTTGTTCCGTTGTTGAAATCATCTCGGATTGAATTGATTGACACTGGTACGTTCGGGGGATCGCCACCAGCAGCGGTAAATATGTGCTTTATTCTGTTCCACAGTGATGTAGGTAAACGTTCGTTGACTCTCCTCACGGTCAGATTATCGGACTCTCCTCAAAGTCAGAGGCGGTAACTAATTGATGGGAGGAGCTAACGCTACACGATTTACCGGAATGGAGTTGATTTAACGAAACGGACCGAAACTGGGATATGAATTACCGAAACGGAGATTGTTTTATGACTAATACACACATGTCAGTCCAGTGATTTAAGTTTATTACGCCTCTGGTCTTATTATTATTATTATTATTATTATTATTATTATTATTATTATTATTATTATCTTAACAGTATAATCATTATTGGGTAGTTATTTCTATATAAAAATATTATTAAAACGTCTTTAAATAATAATTGTACCGCTTTCAGCAGAGTGGGTCAAGAATATTTATCGAAACTGAGTTCAGAAGAGACTAGTCTGGACAACGGTTGTGTATTAAAACCTTTAACGGGCCATAACTCCGCCAAAAATCATTCAGCTGGAACACGGCGACGATATGCACAACTAGGTTTGATACTGATCATCCTTGCCAAGTTTCGTTGAAATCTGCCAGGGGTTCAGGAGAACTAGTCTGGAGAAAGTTTATTAAAACATTTAAAGGGCAATAAATCCCGCCAAAAATATTTTATTTTTGATATATAATTAATAGTATAATCATTTTCGAGTAGATCTTACATTTAAAAAAGGGATGTTCCTCTTTACCACATACAGTAGGATGGGCATAGCAGCTGGCGGAAAGCATTTTTTTCAAACGGAGATTGCATTGATTAATTCAAGACTATGTACGAGTATATATTTAATATGTGTATGTTAGCTGACTAAGACTGAACTTAAGTAAATGAATGAGATGTTGCATGTGATCGAAAGAGAGAAATACTAATATTCATGTAGTTTGTTACATACTATCACCTGCTATATAAATACATTAGGTTCTTCCTCATCTCACCAGTGACAACTATGTATAGCTATGTATATTATGTAAACATGTTCATGGGCCACATATGGCTTAAATAAAGTAATGAACTATAATCAATAGTTGCACGCATATATACTCCCTATATATATATATATTGGACTCTCCTCATATTAGATAGATAGATAGATAGATAGATAGATAGATAGATAGATAGATAGATAGATAGATAGATAGATAGATAGATAGATAGATAGATAGATAGATAGATAGATAGATAGATAGATAGATAGATAGATAGATAGATAGATAGATAGATAGATAGATAGATAGATAGATAGATAGATAGATAGATAGATAGATAGATAGATAGATAGATAGATAGATAGATAGATAGATAGATAGATAGATAGATAGATAGATAGATAGATAGATAGATAGATAGATAGATAGATAGATAGATAGATAGATAGATAGATAGATAGATAGATAGATAGATAGATAGATAGATAGATAGATAGATAGATAGATAGATAGATAGATAGATAGATAGATAGATAGATAGATAGATAGATAGATAGATAGATAGATAGATAGATAGATAGATAGATAGATAGATAGATAGATAGATAGATAGATAGATAGATAGATAGATAGATAGATAGATAGATAGATAGATAGATAGATAGATAGATAGATAGATAGATAGATAGATAGATAGATAGATAGATAGATAGATAGATAGATAGATAGATAGATAGATAGATAGATAGATAGATAGATAGATAGATGTCCAAATATGCAGTTTATCTTAACTGAGCTGATACAATGAGAAGGCGTTTACATAACACTTCCTTGCATAAATAAATTACAATTCATCACATTTTCCTTTACACATATATTACATACATTATATTCAGAAATAGCTAATTTCTGTATAGTATTTCGTTTCGTAACTTAAATGCTTTTAAAACAAAGGTACACAGTTTGCGAATATATATCTTATTTTGTGAGTTTAGTAATTCCAGAAACTTGATCATATTTGGTCTCTGATAAAAATATTTAGGAATATATTGCTTCCTTAACATTATGTATGTTTGGCATTCCAACACAAAATGGAATTCATCTTCAAGTTTATTACAAAATACACATATTCTATCGTTTACAGGAATTCTATTTGGTTTAACCCACCTACCGGCTTCAATTTGCAGTCTATGAGATGACACCCGTAATTTAGTTAGTGCTTGACACATTTTGAAAACATTTATATTATCTAGATATGATTGAAACTGAAACTTTGCAATGTTTATATAAAAAACTGTTCTAGTGGAATTTTCTAATCGACTATGCCAATTCTGAACAAAATTGTCATTTAACCTTTGCTTTAATATTGCAAGAAAAATATTATCGTTACCATCACTTTGTTGTAACCATGCATCATAAAACCCAAGCGAGGACAATAAGTGTTTCAACTGGGAAACCCAGTTTATTTTCTGAGGATATATTTCACAGTCATTAAGCAGCATGTTATAAACACTTTTTACATATTTACGATCATGTACTCTCATGATTTTATCCAATATTTAATTATTATAAAATATCTTCTTGTAATAAATGATGTTCTGCCAAGTTCACCATATATGAAATCATTTCGAGTTGTCTTCTTAACACCCAAAATGTGTTTACAAAACTGTAAATGCACTCGTTCAATTGATATAGCTTGCATAAATCCCCACACTTCACAACCATAGTTTAAAATTGGAGTTATCAATTTATCAAACAGATCTAATTTATGCTTTGGGGATATAACTGTAAATTTGTATAAATATCTATTCATTTTAAAAATGGCTTTTTGCGCTTGACCAGCAAGAGTAGTTTGTGCTTCTGCTGAAGACCCTCCAGTAGAAAAGACTATACCTAAATATGTGAACTTACTAACTATATCTAATGGGGCACCATCATATATAAAAACAAAATTTCGTGGTAGCATTGCGCCCTTTCTAAATACCATAACTTTTGTTTTAGTACAATTTACTTTCAATCTCCATTCTTTACAATAGCTAGATGGTATATTAAGTCCATTTTGTAACTCTGCTGCAGTGTTAGCAAACAAAACTTTATCATCTGCATATAACAGCATAAACATCTTAAACATATAAATATCTAAACCTTCAAAGCCACTATGTATGAATGCATCTTCTATATCATTTAAATACATAGAAAACAACAATGGAGATAGGCACTCCCCTTGCCGAACGCCAAGTACACAGTAAAATTCATCGCTCAACTGGTTACAGTATTTAACTTTAGACATAACACATGAGAACATTGATTTAATGATATCAAGAATGTTTCCCCGAATACCGAACGTTGTTAATTTGTACCATTAATGCACAATACAATTTCTTTCCTTGATTTAAAATATGTGTAATTAAACCACTTAAAACAAATATATTATCAACAGTACTCATGTGCGATCTAAATCCAGCTTGTGCTTCAATTAGAACGCTGTATGTTTGTGCCCACTCCGATAATCTATTATTTAGTGTACGTGTAAATAATTTGCCCAAACAGCTTAATAAAGTAATACCACGGTAATTTTCTACATCATTAATATTGCCTTTTTTGTGAAGAGGAATAACATACCCTTCCGACCAGACTTCTAAAAAATACCCAACCTCAAACACTTTATTAAACATTTTACAAATAACTGGTGATAAAATAGTTTTACCATGAATGAACATTTCATTTAATAACATATCAGGTCCAGACGATAGATTTGAATTCAGTTGCTTAATTGATTTTATAATCTCATCCTCAGTAAAATTCACATTCAACTCTTCAAACATTATGTTAAATTCATTATTTTCATACCGTTCATTAAAATATACAACATATTCATCTGGAACAAAGAACTCTTTATTTGGACTATTAATAGCTTTAAAATATTGTTCAAAAGAAGCCAATGGTATATTTGTTGGCTTAAGTCCCGATGCTTCTTTTAACATATTCCAATATAATTTTGCATTTTTATATCTTGCGTTTACAAAAGCAGCTGTTTTCACTCGATCATAATCCGTCCTACAATTTCTAACAGTAGATTTATAAAGTGACCGAGCTTTAACCATATTAATTCTATTTATGTCACTTTTACTTTCTCTATATTTATTCAACTTGTGTAAAAAGAAAAACTTACTTTCATGACACTCATCATTATACCACGGGTTTTCTTTTTTATTGTTAAATACAGGAATATCCGCTTTAACATCGCTGTTACAACTAAATCTGCGCTTAAAAATTGGTGAAGAAACATCTTCAATATTGGCATTAAAATCATGAATACATGAATTTATATCCCCACTATTCGTACACTGTTCTATTTTTTCATTTAAAGCATTCAAATTACCACTAATTTCTTCTGTATTGAAACTCTCAATACAATCACACTTCTTATCGTTGTTCCATACATATTTATAACTTAATCGTTCATAACCTTGATATATAGTTGCCTCTACTCTGAGTCAGGTTGTATAAAACCACCCATCTCATGGGTCTGTAATCTCTACATCTATTCCAATATATATCAAAGGTATAGAAACATAAATGTGAAGATTAAATACACTGGATGTGGATGTTGTTTTATATAACCTGACTCTGAGGAGAGTCTGATATATATCAGGCGTATACATAAATGTATAGATTATAGACCCTGGAGATGTTAGGTTTTATTAACCGGACTCCGCAGAGAGTCCGATATATATAAGGGGATAGATATATAAATGTATAGATTATAGACACTGGAGATGTTAGGTTTTATGTAAACTGACTCTGAGGATAGTCCAATATATATCAAAGTTATTGATACATAATGTATAGGTTATAGACCCGGGAGATGGAAAGTTTTATATGACATGACTCTGAGGAGAGTCAAAAATATATCAAAGTTATTGATACATAAACGTATAGATTATAGAACTTAGAGATGGTTGTTTGTATATAACCTGACTCTGAGGAGAGTCCAATATATATCAACGTTATTGATACATAATGTATAGGTTATAGACCCTGGAGATGGAAAGTTTTATATGACATAACTCTGAGGAGAGTCCAATGTATATCAAAGTTATTGATTCATAAACGTATAGGTTATAGACCTTGGAGATGGTTGTTTGTATATAACCTGACTCTGAAGAGAGTCCAATATATATCAAAAGGTATTGATACATACAAGTATAGATAATAGACCCTGAATATGGATGTAATAATATAACCTGACTCTGGGAAGAGTCCGATTTATATCAGGAGTATAGATATATAACTGTATATATTATAGATATTGGAGTTGTTAGGTGTTATGGAACCGATTTCCGAAAAGAGTCCGATATTAATCAGGAGTATAGATATATAAATGTAGAGATTATAGACACTGGGATTGTTATGTTTTATGTAACCTGGTTCTGAGAAGAGTCCGGTGTATATCAGGAGTATAGATATATAAATGTATATATTATAAACAATGGAGATGTTAGTTTTTATATAACCTGACTCTGAGTAGAATCCGATGACTCTGAGTAGAGTCCGATATATCAGAAGAATAGATATATAAATGTACAGAGTATAGACACTGGAGTTGTTAGGTTTTATGTTTTATGTAGTCCGATATATATTATGAGTATAGATATATAAGTATATAGAGTATAGACACTGGAGATGTTATGTTTTGTATAACCTGACTCTGAGGAGAGTCCGATATATATCAGGAGTATAGATATATAGGTATATAGAGTTTATACACTGGATATGTTATGTTTTGTATAACCTGACTCTGAGGAGAGTCCGATATATATCAGCAGTGTAGATATATAAGTATATAGAGTATAGACACTCGAGATGTTATGTTTTGCATAACCTGACTCTGAGGAGAGTCCGATATATATCAGGAGGGTAGATATATAAATGTATAGAGTATAGACACTGGAGATGTTATGTTTTATATAACCTGACACTGAGAAGAGTCCGGTATATATCAGGAGTATAAACGCATACATGTATAGAGTAAATACCCTGAAATTGGATCGACTGAGAAGAGTCAGATATACATGTATATCAGGAGTATATATGCATGAATGTATAGATTATAGACAATGGAGATGTTAGGTTTTGTATAACCTGACTCTGAGGAGAGTCCGATATATATCAGAAGTATAAATATATAAATATATTGAGTATAGACACTGGAGATGTTATGTTTTACATAACCTGACTGTGAGGAGAGTCCGATATAATTATATTAGGAGTATAGACACTGGAGATGTAATGTTTTGTATAACCTGACTCTGAGGAGAGTCCGATATAGATATGTAAGTATATAGAGTATAGGCATTGAATATGTTGTTTTATATAACCTGACTCTGAAGAGAGTGGACGATATATATCAGAAGTGTAGATGTATAAGTATATAGAGTATAGACACTGAATATGTTGTTTTATATAACCTGACTCTGAGGAGAGTCCGATATATATCAGGAGTATTGATATATAACTGTATACATTATAGACAAAGGCGATGTTAGGTTTAATTTTCTTTGGCTCTGAGAAGAGTCCAATATATATCAGGAGTATAGACACTGGAGTTTTTAGGTTTTATGTAACCTGACTCTGAAGAGAGTCCAATATATATCAAGAGTATAGATATATAAATATATAGAGTATGGACACTGGAGTTGTTAGGTTTTATGTAACTTGACTCTGAGGAGAGTCCGATATATATCAAGAGTATATAGATGTATAAATATATAGAGTATAGGCACTGGAGATGTTATGTTTTATAAATCCTGACTCTGAGGAGAGTCCGATACATATCAGGAGTATATATACATACATGTAAAGATTATAGACCCTGAAGATAGATGTATTTATATAACCTGAATCTGAGAAGAGTCCGATATATATCAGGAATATAGCTATATAACTGTAAATATTATATACCCTGAAGATAGATGTATTTATATAACCTGACTCTGAGAAGAGTCCGATTTATATCAGGAGTATAGATATATAACTGTATACATTATAGACAAAAAAAAAGGATAAAAATATCGGACAGGGAAAGCAGCATTCAAGGACGACAGTCAACCACAAAACACAAAAACAAACACGCAAACAGACAAACGAAAAGACAAAAGTAATAAAAAAAGCAAACGACATTACAAACACAAAAGGGTTGACAATAGGGCTACCGCCTTGGAACGGTCAGTGGCAAAGTAGGCCACTGGGGGTTTAAACCGGTTCTAGGGTGCACCAAACCTCACACTTACCCTACTGTCATCCCATTAAAACAGGACAGTGTAAATAAAGAAATCCCCGCCATGATCTAATCTCTAACCAACAAGGCAGCATCAATAGGCAATATAAGTAAAACACAAATATGCTCGTGTAAATATAATACAAAAAAACAATAGCAAGGCGATGTTAGGTTTAATTTTCTTTGGCTCTGAGAAGAGTCCAATATATATCAGGAGTAAAGATATATGAATGTATTGATTATAGACATTGGGTATGTTAGGTTTTATCTTACCGGACTCTGCAGAGATATATAAGGGTATATATAGCTATATTAATGTATAGATTATAGATCCTGGATGTATGGCTTTATATAACCTGATTTCGATAAGAGTCCTATATATACCAGGAGTGTATATATATAAATGTATAGATTATAGATGTTATGTGTTATACAACCTGCCTCTGAGGAGAGTCCGATATATATCAGGAGTATAGATAGATAGATAGATATATATATACAGAGTTTAGACACTGGAGATGTTATGTGAAATATAACCCGACTCTGAGGAGAGTCCAATATATATCAGTAGTATAGATATATAAATGTATAGAGAATAGGCACTGGAGTTGTTAGGTTTTATGTAACCTGACTCTGAGGAGAGTCCAATATATATCGAGAGTATATATAAATATATAGAGTATAGACACTGAAGATAGACCGAAGCATTGTGGTGTAGTGGTTATAGTGTCTGCCTTGCATTCGGGAGGTCGTGGGTTCGAGTCCCCTGACCGCGTCATACCAAAGACTTTAAAAATGGAGTAGTTACTTGTAACCCATGCCTGACAAGCAAATAATGGGTAGTACTACGTCTGGTCAAAAACCGTCTGGTCAACCCGGTGTCAGAATAATGTGTCTGGGTGGGGTATCACGTACTACGGCGTGGTATTCCAGTGTGGCAGCACTATATCTGCTTCAAGTAGACTGTAGATAGATACATAGCACTACACACAATCACTCACGCAATAGTCCAGACATAATGCCGAGCCAACGGGGGATTCTTCCCGGGGGCTCATATGGCAGAGGGACTTTAAACCTTAGAAATCATCATCACTGAAGATAGACTTTTTTATATAACATGAATATGAGAAGAGTCCGGTATATATCAGGAATATAGACATATAACTGTGAAGATTATAGACCCTGAAGATGGACGTTTTTATATAACCTGAATCTGAGAAGAGTCCGAAATATATCAGGAATATAGATATATAACTGTAAATATTATATACCCTGAAGATAGATGTATTTATAAAAAACCTGACTCTGAGAAGAATCCGATTTATATCAGGAGTATAGATATATAACTGTATACATTATATACAAAGGCGATGTTAGGTTTAATTTACTTTGGCTCTGAGAAGAGTCCAATATATATCAGGAGTAAAGATGTATGCATGTATAGATTATAGACCGTGGGGATGTGAGGTTTTATGTAAGGTCCGGACTCTGAAGAGATATATAAGGGTATATATAGCTATATTAATGTATAGATTATAGATCCTGGAGATGTATGGTTTTATATAACCTGAATCCGATAAGAGTCCTATATATATCAGGAGTGTATATATATAAATTTATAGATTACAGATACTGGAGTTGTAAGGTTTTATGTAACCTGACTCTGAGAAGATTCCAATATATATCTGGAGAATAGATATATAAATGTATCGAGTATAGACACTGGAGATGCTAGTGTTTATGTAACCTGACACTGAGGCGAGTCCGATATATATCAGGAGTATATATACATAAATGTATAGATTATAGACACTGGAGAGTCCGATATATATCAGGAGTCTAGATATTTAAATGGATAGAGTATAGACACTGAAGATGGATGGTATTATACAACCTGACTCTCTGAAGAGAGTTCGATATATATAGTGAGTATAGATGCATACATGTATGTGGTATAGATGTATAAATGTAAAGATTATATGCCCTGGAGATGGATGGTTTTATATAATCTGACTCTGAGGAAATCTGGTATATAAGTATATATATACAAATATATGTTAAAAAAGGGCATAGCTGTGCCTAAATAGATTTCGGCGTTACATGAATTGTGTGTGGCATATTTTTCATTGATGCCGAATACATGTGTGAAGTTTCATTCAAATATGTGCAGTGGTTAAGAATATATTAGGTTACTACGCATTTTGTCCAAGTAAAACAGGGGGGCATAACTGTTCCAAAATATGTTGCAGAAGTATGCCCGGAAGTATGTGACTCGCGCATGTCATGCTATTTATTGATACCGAACACATATGTGACGTTTCATTTCAAACGGTCCAGTGGTTAAACAGGTCATTAGGTTACTAATACTGATATTTAAAACATTTTGACTATGTATAAAAAGGGCCATACCTTTGTCAAAATACATGTAGGTTGCAGAGTTATATAGCTTGCGCGTGGCATGTGATCTATTTATCCCAAATACATGTATGAAGTTTCACTGCATTATGTAAAGCAGTTTTTGAGATATGAGCTTACCAATAAAAAAGGGTTAACCAGCACCGACGGAGACGCTGCATAACGCCGGACCAAGTAAAATAACTCGTCGTTTCTCGTCGGTAGAAACGTAGTGGGTTACCTTACTAGTATACTGCGTAACATTTATCGAAATTAAAAATAAACTGTTGTTTATCATTATCTTTCATACAAAATACTCAATAAAAAACGAGCCTTGTCTACTGCTTAGGTGCGTTCTTTGCTTCCAAAGGATCCCCTTTTCAAAATATATTCTTATTTGTTTGTAGTATATAAACTCAAGTGGATTGATTAACATCTTCAAATTACAATTATGCATATGCTGTCGTTGCGGTTCTCATTCCAACATGAAAAAAACACCAACGCCGTGTTGGTTAGCTCCTCCCATTTTATGCTCCACCCCTTACTCTGGGGAGAGTCAAGAAGAATATGACTGTGAGGATAGTCAACGAACGCTACCCAGTGATGTATACCGCTTGGAAATCACGCTTTTCAAAGCATTTTGACTTGTCACAGAAAAACGGTTTGATCAAATTGTTTTCGATTTTCGGTTTCGAGAATGACATACATCTGCGATTCCAACCAGCCCAGATTTGTGGATAATTCTCGGAATTTGGCCAGTGAAATAATTGATGAAAACAGTTAGGTATCAAAAGTTGAACAGAGAGAGCTTCAAACCTTGTCTCTAACTACGTTACTTTGGGACATTTTTTCAGGAAAACTTAAAATATGTTTGTTTGTTGTATTTTCAACAAATAACACGATATTTTTTTTGTTTTAGTTCCCAATACCATACAGTTACCTGTGCGTACCTGGGATGTTTTGGGTATACGCACGGGGGAGTGGGGTGTGTGTCTTCCCCCGTGAAAAGTTTTGAAAATTAACCCAAAATAAGAAGTTTTGAGCGACTTAGAAACATATTTTGAAGCTATACTAATACTCCAGAGTCATTCTTTTTTCTTTGATTTATTGAATATTTACTGGGGTTGGACAGGTTGGTCTACCTTTTACCCTATCCCTACTTCGGCTTCACTTTTTATTGCGTTTTTTTCATATTTAGCTTTTTCATTTTTCCGACACCCAACTCTGAATTATACTCACGGGCGTATAGGAGTATGCCCAGGTACGCCCCTGGCTACATTTCATTTTAATATGCCACACCTGCAAAATGTTAACATAGCCTTTAATCTCGCCAAGAAGACAGACACTGTTCAATCTTAGCGACTCTAAGGACCTTCAGTCCTTTGATTACAGGTTCTACCATTGACTTCTTATGAAATGTTTAATTTAATTATTTACATGGACTTAGAATATACTGTGTATGAGTGTAAATGTTGTTTTTGTGAAGACTGATGAATGTTATAACGTAAATGAGAATTCAATTATTAAAAGCTATATATTTATGAAGTAAATTCTTTATAAAAAATCATTAAGGGGGTTGATGCACTAATTTCAAACACAATTTATTTAAAAGGTTTCTGAAAAACTTGAAAAAAGCTGAGGCGGAGGCGGTCATCTTGAAACGATGATGTCATCATGCCTTTTTACTATAAATGGCATATAGACAAAACACATTTTTAAACAAAGAAAATCACTGCAAATTGATTATTGTTTTTTGTTTGTACGGTGTTTTACGTCATTTTCATCACATGTAAGCTTATATATGAAGGTCGTTTTTGTTTTGTTTTTGTGGTGGAGGCAGACCGCCCACTGTTCCTGGGTATAAACAGTACTGTACACCTCCCGCCATCCGTTAGAAATTGATTAAAAAATAAATATACAGATGTAAAATGTATAAATGTTATGCTTATTTTTCATTTGCAGTGATTTTCTTTGCTTTAAAAAACATTTTAAATGAATCCATATATGATAAAAAGGGGCGATGACGTCATCGTTCCAAGATGACCGCCTCCGTTTATGTTTCTTTGCAAATTTTCAATAGGTCAGATCTCCTTTATTTTTCATGGCATTTTGATAATTCTTTCAGCTTTTTTCAATTTTTTTAGAGCCCTTTAAAATAAACCTTGTTTGAAAATAGTGCATCAACTCCTTTAATGTAATCAAATTCATGCCGACAAAGTCCACTTTCGTTTTCTCAGTCCAACCATCTAGCTGTAACAAACATTCATTGTCCACGTCTATATCGTTTGTTTCAAGTCATATCCAAACCTTTTAATTACCGACATCATTAAGGACTTCAAAAGGGTGCAGCTAATCCTTTGATTATATCAATTAATCGGTCTGCCGATAAAACATTAACTTCACCCCAGGCGAGGATCGAGGGGTCAAATTTATAAACAAACAGTCATGTGACAGTCGCGTGATAAATAAGTTTGTCTTTTTTTACTAAATGTTTACCGTAAAGTGGCATAATTGACGTAACATGTTGTCAAAAAGAAATATCAATATTTTGTCATGTTTCCAAATACTTGTTACTTTTAGAATTGACTACTTAGGTTATTGTTGAATTTATGTTTGATCTCGTTTCTGTGTCATTTACCGATAGTTAAATTGGGGTTTTCCAGATTTTGATTATCTGAAGAAGAAAAAATGGAGGTCGCACACACAGGTTGAAGGAACGTGTTGGGATTGGAACTACAACATTTTTTTCAGACTTTTTTTCAATTTTTATTTTTAGATTAATTTTTTTTTCAATTTTTTTTTTTCAGTCCCAACACGTTCCTTCAACCTGTGGTCGCACATTGATAATAAAAACGGTCATTTGGTATGAAATTGTGCGGTCAGACAGGTGGTTGCTTATTGCGGTATAAATTTATAGCAAATATCACCGGGAGGAACTCAAAAGTGGTCGCTTACATTAGGTGGGCGCTTAAAACAGGTGGTCATATGACCAGGTTTGACTGTATTTATAATGACGGATTACCAAATGTATTTTTAAAATATATATTACACATGTAAAACAAAATTTATTAATTTTAATTGCTATAGGTATATTTTATTTTGTGTTAATAATAACGTTAGTTCTTAATTATTAAAAAATTTCATAGCAAGTCTATAAATGTCATAAATTATGCATAATAAAAAAACTTACTTTCATACGAAACTTGTATTTTATGTGCCGCATATGAAGCATTCTTCTTTGTAAAAGTTTATAAATATAATATGAAAGTATCAACTTCTTTGAACATATATATGTCAACATTCTGTTTAAAGGAACACATGGCAATCTTGATTTCTTATAAACTTATGGTGTCCCGTTAGTTTTTTTAAATAACCTTTTGTATTAATTGTTCTATTATTAAAATTATTTATATGAATAGTATACAGCTTATTGTTTTTGCATGATTATTATTAACTGTTGATAATATTGCACAAAAAATATATTTAATCTTATGGTAAAAAGTAACGGAAAAAAAAAGAAAACTTTAAATTTATATAATTTTATGCAAGCAGGTTTAAAGTCAAAATGATTCTGGATAAATAATTTCAATGCTTGATAAACATGTTAAGATTGCCATGTGTCCCTATAAGAACGAAACATTAATTGCAAACATGGCAACATGATTCCTGTGTTTTACATATATCACAGCATAGCAACAGTCACATCTGCTATTCATTTTAACTGGTAAACATACAACAAATTACTAGCGCCTGCCAAGTATAACTTCCTGGTGTTTTTATCATAGGCAATAGACTGAGATAAATGTCCCGCCCGTCCTTGTTCTAGTACTAATTGTATCTTGATGCCGTCTGCTGTAATACGTTGGATTCTATCGCTACGACAGACATATACTGACCTGTCATCATCCATTGCCATGCCAAGTACTCTCCCCAATTTGTCAGAACTACAAACAGCCTTGACCTTTCCTTCCAGGGTCATACAGGTCACTGTATGATTGCGATCATCTGACACATACACACTTTTGTTGTTGGGGTTTGCTGAAATATACACAGGTTTCTGAAATAAGTTCTCTCCATTTTCGTCAGTCACGATTCTTCTTAACACTTGCCCTTTTATATCCAAAATCTGAACCTGAGGAGGCCGAATCAGACTAACAATCAGTTTACCTTGATATGCTGATATTCCTTGACAAATATTACCTACATCTATCACATGTCCCAAACGTATACTGTTTTCAATACTCAGAAACTGAATTTTACCTTGAAAAGGTAATGTGACTGCCAGTTGACCTTTACTGACCTCTGTTAGGTCCCACGGTTGGTACTGCACTTCGATTTCAGTGACAGTTTTATCCTTTGTTGCCACTAGTTTTACTCAGAGATGTTATCATGATCAGCCAGCGCAAGTCTTCCATCAGACAGAATCGTGAGGCCCGTTATCCATAATCCTTTGTCTTTATTTGTAGAGATATCAATATCTTCACACTGATCCACAACTTTCTTATACTTCACTAATGTTCCCATACCTGCAATACGTTTAACAGCCGTCATCTGAGGATTTTCAGAAAACCGAAAAACTGTTTGTTTTGAACCTATTTGAACTTTCCTCATTATAGTTTCACTTTCATTCATTTTCAGTCCAAGTTTTTTCATTAAAACAAAGCTTTGGTTTTCAGAATCCTTTTTAGCCTCCATAGAATTACTCATGGAATTTAGTTCTTCAGTAACCTTACTATTTTGTTCTTGTGAAACTTTCAGTTCAGTCAACATGTCTTTGACGAATTCATCTTTCTCTTTAATCGCTTTATCTACTAATTCCCTGACATGTTTGATAAGTTCTTCCCCTAGTTGTGTGACCTCATCTGTGTATGCCTGACTTTGGTGTTCAGCTTCTTGGATTGACTCCTTGGATTTCATGCTTGTTTCCACAGACTGCTTTTGGAGGTTACTTATCTTCTTAGAAAGGTTTATGTATTCATCCGTGCTAGCAATTCCTTTAGACAGCTCAGGAATATATCCCACCCCACAAGTTATGTGCCCGAGGGTCACACACACACTGCATGCTAACTCATCATGGGCCTTGCAGTAATACTCCAGAAGTTTTCCCGGATGTTTGGAGCATGTCTCGGTGCATTCATCCTTAGATTGACTTACTTTAACTATTTCTTTTGCATCCCTGGGCATTGAATCTTTGTCCTGAATAACATGGTTCTTTGTTGCTTGTACTTTTCTGTGGAACTGAACACACTCTGGACACAGGTACTCTTCACAGTCCATGCAGAATCCATGAGCCGCAACATGTTTATTATCGTCTGCGCAGGCATGACAGAACAAGTTATAGTTCTCCTCCGAGGCACACAGTTGGCTTTCACTGAGAGATGTTCTTTTCTTCCCATGCACTTCATCTCCACTCATTGCCATTTTTATTTACAATTCATACTCATTCCTTACATTATGCTGTGAATCAAGTACATACATATTCGTCCGGTCTGCTAATCTCGGTGCTTCAACTTTGTCAATAACGTCACACATAATACTCTTGTAACTTATCAGGTCACTTTTATCAAGTCACATGATTTACATATTGTATAAGTGCATGCAGGCTTTACTTAATGAAGGGTGAATGCCACACTATTGTAACTATATACAAATGAGGAACAAGGTACAGTAGTTTCACTTTGAGCCTGCAACAAATATTAAACTACTACTAGTACTCCACCAGATATGTTTTGTTGCAACTTTTCCAATAACTTTGTGTTTCAATATTTCCAATAATTTTGTAAAGATTTGTTATCAGGTCAGGTGATTTTACATAGTGTTGTATAACTGCAGGTTTTAATGCTAGACTGACTTTAATCTGTATTTAACTACCAAGGAGCTGAGTCACTCAATAATTGTTCACATTTTATACTAGTATTAATACCTGACAATTATTTGGTTAAAACAAACTAAGCTGATAAACAAGCCAGGCAGAAAACACAAAACAATTGAATTTAATTGGATTTTATAGTCGCACCAACAGCTAAGGTCATATGGCGACTTTCCAGCTTCTACTGGTGGAGGAAGACCCCAGGTGCCCCAATTTTCGTGCATGGGCGGGCACCTGGGTAGAACCACCGACGTTCCGCAAGCCAGTTGGATAGCTTCCTCACATAAAGATTCCTGGACCTCTGCGGGATCGAACCTACAGCAGTGAGGGGCAAGTGATTTCAAGTCAAGAGACTCTTACCACTCGGACGCCCCAAATAAATACAAAACAAATAAAACTTCAAGATTTCAAAATCCTAAATCTGTATATTCAATTTCTTCTCTGCAAATTATATGCAAATAGTGACTATATTTTCTGTGTCTGTAGCTGCATCAATGATATCTACTTCTACAAACCGTAGGTACCCTAATAAGAGTGAACGCCTGCACCCCCCACCCCCCCCCACCCCCACCCCCACAAAAAAATCAATCAAAAATCAATCATGATTTTGTTTTTATATAATAGCGCCCCCTTTGCATTCATTTTGCATACTATTAGGGGAAATACGGCATGTTCGGTTAAAGTTTTTGTTTTTCCTCATTTCTCAAACATGAATTGTCTGAAACCTCTGAAACGTGACACATGTTTATTGTCATTACACAATGTTAGATGACAAGAAACGTAACTCTGTCATGTATTTTATTTGAATTATCCCCCCTTTTTACTTAGATTTTTCAGTCAAATTGTTGAATTCGCAATCCGGCGTTCGCATAAACTTTTGGTGCTTCACTTGTTTCATTAACAATAATTAACTCTGATGGATCATGGGGCCTAGCTTAGTGCATGTGTACATTGACTGATGGATCATGGGGCCTAGCTTAGTGCATGTGTACATTGACTGATGGATCATGGGGCCTAGCTTAGTGCATGTGTACATTGACTGATGGATCATGGGGCCTAGTTTAGTGCATGTGTACATTGACTGAAGCTGGAACACATTATGATGGCTTTTAACTCTACTGGGCAAGGCCAGTAGAGCTTATGCCATGGTTGTCTGTCATCTATCGGTCATCCATCTGTACCTTCGTTTGTTAACTTGTTGATGTCAAAGCTCTAGCACTTTCACTTTGCTCTGATTTTTACCAAAATTGGCCGGAGTCCTTATATTGATGAAAGCTTAACATTAGTTCATTTTGTCATGTTCATTGAAAGGTCTACCATGGTAGTTCATGGTCAGTATACCATGGTAGACCATGTTTTGGTAAATGGTAAATGGCAGTTGATGGTCAATGACCATGGTCTCTGACCATGGTAGTTCATGGTCTCTGACCATGGTCACCATGGTAGTTCATGGTCTCTGACCATGGTCTACCATGATCAGAGACCATGAACTACCATGGTCAGAGACCATGGGCATTGACCATCAAGTGCTATTTACCAAAACATGGTCTACCATGGTATACTGACCATGAACTACCATGGGTAGTTCATTGACCATGAACTACCATGGGTAGTTCATGAACTACCATGGTAGTTCATGGTTTTAAACCGTTTGTTAAAACCGTTTTAAACTACCATGGCTGACCATGAACTACCATGGTAAACCATGAACTACCATGGTAGCTTACCCAAGGAATATATATATGATATTTCACTAGAATGGAATAAATGGTTCGGAGTAGATGTCGTTTGAAATTACTTTAAATTTGACCTAAGTTTTAGCCATGGCAGCCATCTTGAATGACTGGCGGCCATGAAAAAACACAAATTTGAGGGGGCTATCTCAAAAATCATTGTGATTAAGTTTCATCAAAATCCTTCAAGCGGTTTCATAGAAGATGTCGTTCTTAGTCTTTCACTATATAACTCTATGTAAACTTTGTGTCGTCGTAGTGGCCTTTTTGATTATTTGATGATAACTAAAAAACAAACTTGATAGAGCCCAACCCAAGGAACATGTATATGATATTTCACTAGAATGGAATGAGTGGTTTTGGATGAGATTGGAATTTCCTTAAATTTAATCTAGTTTGTAGTACCCCATTTCAGAGTTTCTTTCTAAGAAAAGTGGGTGGGGTAATAATCACAGAATTATTTTGACATTTTTTTACATTATTTTGATAATTTGTACATTCCCATATATATAAACTACAAGAAAATATATATTTACCACTTATAAAATGGTCAAACCAAAGTCTGAATGTCTTGTTGATGGTACAGCTGAAATTCATCTCCTAAATTTAACCTTGCATTTTGAATTCACAAGAATTCTCAAAAGGATATGCATCTGAATGTGCATGAGAAATACAATTTTATGAGATATACATTAAATCTTTACCATTGCCTACCATGGTCGACCATGGTCTACCATGGTCTTCCATTATCTTGAAATCTGGTGGCCATTTTGATTATTTGACACAATTTAAAATGTTAAAACACAAATTTGATAGAGCCCAACCCAATGAACATGTATATGATATTTCACTAGAATGGAATAAGTGGTTTTGGATAAGATACCGTTTGAAATTCCTTAAATTTAACCTAGTTTTCAGAGTTCCTTTCCAAGAAAAGTGGGTGGGGTAATAATCACAGAATTATTTTGACATTTTTTTACATTATTTTGTTCATTCCCATATACATAAACTACAAGAAAACATATATTTACCACTAATAAAATGGTGAAACCAAAGTTTGAATATCTTTTGTTGATGGTACAGCTGAAATTCATCTCCTAAATTTAACCTTGCATTTTAAATTCACAAGAATTCTCAAAAGAATATGCGTCTGAATGTGCATAAGAACTACAATTTTATGAGATATACATTAAATTTTTACCATGGTCTACCATCATCTTCAAATTTGACCATGTCTTTCAAATCTTGACCATGGTCGACCATGGTCAACCATCCTCTTCGAATTTGACCATGTTTTGACCGTGTTCGAACATGGTCGACCATGGTCTCTAACCATGGTATTTGATGGTCGATCATGATAGTTCATGGTCGGCAATCAAAAACCGTGGTGACCATGGTAGACCATGGTCTTCATTTCGCCTGGGGTTGCTACTTGAGTGGTGGCAGAAAACATTGAGTGTGGCTCCATTAAAACATAGAGTGTTTACAATAGAATTTGCACCAACTCTGCAATTGAATTGGATTTTATAGTCGCACCAACAGCTAAGGTCATAATTATGGCGACTTTCCAGCTTCCATTGGTGGAGGAAGACCCCAGGTGCCCCTCCGGGCAATTCTCGTGCACGGGCAGGCACTTGGGTAGAACTATCGACGTTCCGCAAGCCATCTGGACACTTTTCCGATTCATTGTTGTTCATTATTTCAGGTTTGTGACTGCTGTCTACCCGTCCGCTGATGATGACGTGTTTACCTCCCCTTATAACAGCGTCCTGGCCATGCGCGAGTTGACGGAGAAGGCGGATTGTGTTCTTCCCATAGAAAACCAGGTATAGTAACACAAATTTGCTAGTAAAAGGGGTACATCAAGCTTTTTTATGGAAGACGGATGCGGCCATTTCGACTTCGCGACTTTTCGCCCTGTTAATACAAGGCGAAAAGTTTAAGGCGAAAAGTCGAAATCGAAAAGTCGCCAACACAAAAAGTCAAGGTGAAAAGTCGCCAACATGAAAAACGAAGGCAAAAAGTCGCCAACCCGAAAAATCGAAGGCGAAAAGTCGCAAACCCACCGTTTTGGACGAAATTTCGACTCACAAAGTCGCCAATCGATAGTGTAAAATTTGGTTTGTGACTTTTCGTCTTCGACCTTTCGTGTTGGTGACTTTTCGCCTTCGATTTTTCGCCTTGTATTAACAGGGCGAAAAGTCGCGAAGTCGAAATGGCCGCATCCGTCTTCCATACTTTTTATATAATAATCTTAAATTTAAAGTAAACAAAAAATGGATCTGATACATAACTCATGCATGATTGCACTTCAACTTGATAGCTAGTTTGTCCTTGCTGAAATAGCACATTATGCCACATAGCAGGTGACATAACTATTTTGAGGAATACCTTTATAGTTGTTGACATGCACTAGTAAAATCACCTGTTGTGTTTCCCTTCACTCTAGTTCCTTGGTTTGAACCAGAATATAAGAGCAGAACTAATACTTCCTTAAAAGTTCCTTAAAAATTCAGAAGATATAAACTTTCACTTTGAATAATGTTGACTGTTGAAAAAATGAAAAAAAACATGCTGTTTAATGGAATTTTAATGGCCTGCCACAAAAATGGAACTGGCATATAGTGTTACTCTTGTCTGTCTGTCTGTACATACATGTATGTATGAAAAAGAGTTTTACATTATCTTTTTCGTTAATGTAGGTCCATTTGTATGTGGATGACAGCGCTAAAGCAGGCAATTCATGTCCCATGGATTCATTCAGTAGTTTTATTAGCTCTACTGATCAAAGATCAGCAGAGCTTATGCCTTGGTGCGATGTCCGTCGTCCGTCTGTCTGTCTGTCCGTCCGTAAACTTTTTTTGTAGCGACTACTCCTCTGAAACTACTGGATGGATTTTCATGTAACTTTACAGAAATGTTGCCCATGAAGTCTAGTTGATCCTAGCAAAAATTCATGTTAATGTGAAATCCAAGATGGCCACCAAAGCTAAAAATATATTTAAAAAAATAAATTGTAGCGACTACTTCTTGAAAATTATAAGTGATATTGGTATGGGACTTTTTCTAAAATGATCAGCATGGCATGATGTTGGTCCTAATGTCGAAGATCGTTTTGATTCGACATTAAACATGGCTGCCAGCGGCCATCTTTGTTTACATAGAGCTATATAGTAAAAACTTGTAGCGACTACTCCTCTCAAACTACTATATGGATTTTCATGAAATATCACAGGAATGTTGCTCTTGATGTCTAGTTGATCCTAGCAAAATTTCAGGTCGGCCGGAAATTCAAGATGGCAGCCACGGCTGAAAATATATTTTTAAAAAACAATTTTGTAGCGACTACTTCTTGAAAACTATCAGTAATATTGATATGGGACTTTTTCTAAAATGATCATCAGCATGACATGATGTTGGTCCTTGTTGAAAATCATTTTGATTCTACAGTAAACATGGCTGCCAGTGGCCATCTTTGTTTTCATAGAGTTATATAGTAAAAACTTGTAGCGACTACTCCTTTGAAACTACTTGACGGATTTTCATGAAATTTCAAAATTTCAGGTGGGCAGGAAATTCCAGATGGCTGCCACGGCTTAAAATAGATTTTTAAAAAACACGTTTGTAACCATTACTTCTTGAAAACTATAATATTGATATGGGACTTTTTTCTAAACTGATCAGTATGACATGATGTTTGTCCTTGTTGAAAATCATTTTGATTCGACATTAAACATGGCTGCCGGCGGCCATCTTTGTTTATATAGAGTTATATAGTAAAAACTTGTAGCGACTACTCCTCTGAAAATACTTGACGGATTTTCATGAAACTTCACAGGAATGTTGCTCTTGATGTCTAGTTGGTCCTAGCAAAAATATCAGATTGGCCGGAAATTCAAGATGGCCACAACAGCTAAAAATAGTATCTTTAAAAAAGCAAGTTTGTAGCGACTACTTCTTGAAAACTGTAAGTGATATTGATATAGGACTTTTTTTAAAATGATCAGCATGACACGATGTTGGTCTTTCTCGAAAATTGTTTTGGTCAACATTAAACATGGCTGCCAGCGGCCATCTTTGTTTTCATAGAGTTATATAGTAAATATTTGTAGCGACTACTTCTCTGAAACTACTTGAAGGATTTTCATGAAACTTAACAGAAATGTTGCTCTTGATGTGTAGTTGATCCTAACAAAATTTCAGGTCGGCCGGAAATTCAAGATGGCTGCCATGGCTAAAAATAGATTTTTAGAAAACAAATTTGTAGCAACTGCTTCTTGAAAACTCTAAGTGATATTGATATGGAACTTTTTCTAAACTGATCAGCACGACATGATGTTGGTCCTTGTTGAAAATTATTTTGATTCAACATTAAACTTGGTTGCCAGTGGCCATCTTTGTTTACATAGAGTTATATATAAAAACTTGAAACGACTACTCTGAAACTACTTGACAAATTTTCATGAAACTTCGCAAGAATGCTGATCTAGCTTTCAGAACCTGCCAGTAGAGCTTCAAGGTCATTGACCTCTTGTTTATTTCAGTTTAAAAGATAACCCATTTATTCTGCCCATGTGTTGTTTATCGGGGACAGCTATCCTATAGTCATCACTTTACAACCATATAAACACTCTCATTCCGATACTTTTATTGATTCAATAGATAAAGATCTAGATATTATTTGACTTCTGGGATCGATTATAGAGAAATCCTTAACAAGATGGTAGACGGTTTGTTCTTTTCACGAACGAGCGTAATACTATGTGAGTGAGTGAAAAAACAACAATCAAACCCAGCAGCTACCGGCAGTTATTGTACGCTTTAGGCTTAGGCCTTCGGGTTTATGAAAATTATATCATAAGCGGGAACAAAGGAAACCCATTAGAGCTATGGTACAACTACAAAAGCAACAATCAAACACAGCAGTAACTGGCAGTTATTGCACGGTTCAGGCTTAGGCCTTCAGGTTTAAGAAAATTATATCATAAGCAGGAACAAAGGAAACCCATTAGAGCTATGGTTCAAAATCTATTTATTACATTTTAAATCAGTTTATGTATAATTTTAACCGAAATTATTCGCTTTATTGAACGTTATCGACAGATGACGTTGATGTCAGCAACACTATTGATATTATAACTCAACATCACAGTTACTTATTTTTGTGTTCGGAGTTAGTTATTAATATTTAGTAATTATGAATATTCTTTCACTGAGATATGCCAATCTTTCACCTACAGAAATGTAATAAATGGGTATAACCATGCAACTACAAAGGAAAAAAAAGTTGTCTGTCACCGTTTTTAATAGAATGGTAAAATATACTCAGTAGTTTTACACAGTGCAATAAAAGTCAACTGTATAAAATTGCAGGCCCTGACCTCACTGGTTAACAAGATCCAGCAAGCCATTCCCCCAACCAATACAGGCAAGCGTACATACTCCAGTGTCACTGGAGATGTCAGGATGGGGAGCGCCATCACAGCCAGTGATGGCGGGATCACGAAACCTGCCGACGAAAAACCATTCGACACGATGAATAACATTGTGGCTAACATGTTGCTTAATATGACCAGGTACGGGGTTGTTGTATTGTTCCTAACTGGAGTCAACGTATGGTACTTTCCAACTGTGGAAACTAGAAAAAAATGCCACAAGCAGTCTTCAAAGATAATCTCAGTCTTCAAATATTGAATCACAGTCTTCATATAGCCCACACATAGCTAACTTTTTTTTCACATAAAATTAGTATCCCTTAAAATGTTAATCAGTGCCTGTTTGAATTCTTTTTATACCCATGGAAACAAAGTGTGAGGGGGTATATAGGAGTCACTAAGTCATTCGGTAGTCAGTCTTGTCTGCCCTATTTCTCCATAACCCCTGGATGGATTTTCTTGAAACTTCATAAGAAGCATCGGTATGAAGTGGAGATGTCCATAACATTGTCTCATTCCAGTTTGATGATTTTTGACAGAGTTATGGCCCTTTGAATATATTCACACACAGATTCATCGCTTCAAGATACGTGTCATTTACGATTGCGCTTGTCATGTTAGTTGGCGGAGGGACTATAAACCTCAGAATTACACGCACACACACAGTCTGCGCTATTTCTCCATATCTCCTGGCTGGATTTTCACCAAACTTTATGAGAAGTGTCACTATGAAATCGAAATATGCGTAGCTTCAACTTGGTCCTCTTTGTTGATTTATGACAGAGTAATGGCCCTTTGAATATTTTCGCAAAAACATGTTGTCTGTGCTATTTTTCCATAACCCCTGGCTGGATTTTACCAAACTTTGTGAGAAGTGTCAGTATCAAATTCCGGTTTAATATTTTTGAAAGAATTATGGCCCTTTAAATATTTTCTCACAAACATTTTGTCCGTGCTATTTCTCCATAATATCTTGATGGATTTTCGACAAACTCTGTTAGGAGCGTCAGTATCAAATAGAGATGCGCATATCATCGTGTGGTTCCAGTTCAGTAATTCTTGATGGAATTCTGGCCCCTTGAATATTTTCTCAGGAAAATATTTTCTGCATTTTTTCTCCATAACTCCTATATATATATATATATATGGATTTTCAACAAACCTTGTGAGAAGCATTAGTATGAAGTGGAGATGCGCATATAACCATGGGTACGTGTTTGCAGGGGTATTAATCACCTTCAGTGATATCTCTTGTTGGAAACGGTTGTTGTTGTTGTTTTTAAGTGAGAGAGTGGTGCGTGGGTGGGATTTTGATTATATGATTACATCGTTCAAAATTAATACACTTTTAAAGTTGCTGTGTTTGCTATTGGTGGATAAGGTTGAATGTTCACTATTTATTCTTTTACTTCAGTTCTGCCAGATTTGAAGGGTCACTCAACGTAGATTTGAATGAAATAACGATGAATCTTGTTCCGTTTCCATGGTTACACTACCTCGTCTCCAGCCAATCGCCTCTCTACACAATGTCAGATGTTCACATGCCGCCCAGAAGGTAAGACAGTCAGACTCTACTTATAAAGGTTCATATTTAAAAGATGTTTATTTTTCCAGCCCCACTTTTAGGTAAAGCTGTGTTGGTATATTCCTTTTAGCTCTACTGACTAAAGGCCGGGCAAGTTTGTGCAATAGCAATAAAAAACAATAAGGCCAGTATTTTTTAATTAATTTATTACCGATTTTTAAAGCAAAAATGTAGGTAGGAGGAGGGTCCAAAAAAAAGAAAGAAAGAAAGGGAAAATAATTAATAATTTGTTTCATGTACCAACACTCTCAAATACAGATTAGGAAAATTCAGTTCCTTTCCGTGAGTATGAAATTAAAACGTTTTAGGTCGGAAGCAATAATCTGTCAAATTTTAGGGTAGGAGGATCGGTAATCCTAAGAAAAAAGAGACTGGCCTAAGGCGGCTTCCACGACAAGTGTAACATTCTAGATAAAATAAGTAATTCATACAGAAAATGTGGATAACCTACAGGATAAAAAGACTATATGTTAGTGCCTAAAAATGCAGAAGAGCTCGGCAGAGCCTCACCATTTTTTTGTTTTCTATATGCTTAAACTTGATAGTAATAGCCACTGACAGCATATTCCCGATGTATACTATCTCTCTTTGCCTGGGAATGGCTAAAGATCACTCCACATTTACTGACAGACTGTGTTACATATATATTTTTCAGACTGGATCAGATGTTTTCAGATGCCTTCTTCAAGAACTATCAGCTGTTGAAGACGGACCCTAAACACAGTCTGTACCTGGCATTTTCCCTTATGGTGCGGGGAAATGTCGAAATATCTGATGTCAGGAGAAATATTGAAAGTTAATTGTCTGAAAGGTAATTGTCAATTAACAGGTCCGTTCCCGGCATTTGTTCATTTGGTGTGGAGAAACGTGATATTAAAGGAACACATGGCAATTTTGATTTTTTTTAAAAACTCACGTCGTCCCGTTTGTTTAATCATCAATATTAATTGTTAGAAAAGTTCAAAGCAAATTGTTTTTACATATTACTAACTTTTTATAATATTGCACCAATAATATATTTAAAAAATTGTTAAAATAATGAAGAAAATTGAAATCTCAATTTTTTATTTAATGATATGCAAGGAGATAATGCAGGATAAGTAAATCGAGGAGAAAATGTTAATGTTTGTTCCTATCATCGTCGGGTAGGACGCCTGTTGTAGGCGGACGGACTATAATCCTTAGAAATACACACACACACACTGTTAATGTTTAAATACAACTCAAGATTGTCATGTGACCCTTTAAGAGTAATGTTGAAAGGTAATTGTCACTAAATGCCATCTATACCTCATGGTGAGGTACTTTCAAGATATCTGATATGGGATGAAAGGACTAGGTATGATAAGGGACAACATTGGCCCCCAATATTGAAAGTTTTAATGCACAAGTTTTGAATATCTAGTTTAGCTACAAATGAACTGAATCAATATTAAAACTCATTACAAGTACGTTTGAAGGCTCTAAATGGGTTTAAGAGCCTCACAAACAAGGCCTTTCCTTCCAAAAAAAAACATTTTTAGCTCTACTGGCCGAAGGCCAGCAGAGCTTATGGGATGCGGAGTTGTCCGTCGTCCGTCCGTCGTCTGTCCGTCGTCCGTTGTAAACTTTGGTCTCGTTAAGACGATAGGGCCTTCATTTTTCATCCAATCTTTACCAAGCTTTAACAGGTTGTTAATATTAATGAAAACCAGCCAGATCGGCCAAGTAACAGCGGAGTTGTGGCCCTTGATTTAGTTAAAAATGCTATATTGCTATATTTTGCCTCGTTAAGACAATAGGGCCTTCATTTTTCATCCTATCTTTACCAAACTTTACCACATTGTTAATATCAATGAAGGCTCGGACAAGTTCGAAAACCAGTCAGATAGGACCAGTAACACCAGAGTTATGGTCCTTGATTTAGTTAAAAATGCTATATTGCTATATTTTGCCTCGTTAAGATGATAGGGCCTTCGTTTTTCATCCTATCTTTACCAAACTTTACCACATTGTTAATATCAATGAAAGCTCAGACAAGTTCGAAAACCAGCCATAAGAGGACTAGTAACAGCGGAGTTACGGCCCTTGATTTAGTTAAAAATGCTATATTTTGCCTCGTTAAGATGCTAGAGGCTTCATTGTTCATCCGATCTTTACCAAACTTTATCAGATTGTTAATATCAATGAAAGCTTGGACAAGTTTGAAAACCAGCCATATCGAAATAGTAACAGCGGAGTTATGACCCTTGATTTAGTTAAAAATGCTATATTTTGCCTGGTTAAGACGATCAGGGCTAAATTGTTCATTCGATCTTTACCAAACTTTATCAGCTTGTTAATGTCATTGAAAGCTCGAACAAGTTTGAAAAACAGCCATTTCGAACAAGTAACAACAAGTAACAGTGGAGTTATGGCCCTTGATTTAGTTAAAAATGCTATATTTTGCCTCGTTAAGACGATAGGGGCTTCATTGTTCATCTGATCTTCAACAAACTTAATCAGATTGTTAATATCAATGAAAGCTCGAACAAGTTCGAAAACTAGCCATATCGGACCAGTAACAGTGGAGTTATGGCCCTTGATTTAGTTAAAAATGCTATATTTTGCCTCATTAAGACGATAGGGGCTTAATTTTTCATCCGATCTTTACCAAACTTTATGAGATTGTTAATATCAATAAAAGCTCGGAAAAGTTCGAAAACCAAACATATCGGACCAGTAACAGCTTAGTTATGGCCCTTGATTTAGTTCAAAACGCTATATTTTGCCTCATTAAGACGATAGGGCCTTCATTTTTCATCCGATCGTTACCAAACGTTTTTTTTTATTCTTTTTTTTAAATTATTATTATTTTTTATTATTTCATTTTTTAATTTTTTTTTTTTTTTTTAATTTTTTTTTTTTTTTTTTTTTTTTTTATCTCTATGTTGGACGAGTCGGACCAGTAACAGAGGAGTTATGGCTCTTGAATTAGTTAAAAATGCTATATTTTGCCTCGTTAATATGGTAGGGCCTTCATTTTCATCTGATCTTTACCGAACTGGCGGCAGTAAAACGTCTCCCCGCGTTTGCAATCAGTACTGTTATTCATTCGATCTTTGGAGATCGCTGAGCCCGAAACTTTAATTTAGTTATCGGTGGTACATTTTCAATTTCTTTTGTTTTTTTACTTAATTTTTGATTCGGTGGTTCCACTACTCCGGCCTAAAAAAGGCTCTGGGTATTGTTTAACCACTTATAGGATATGTTGTCTGCTTTTTAATTAAGTCTTTTGGCTGTTACTTGTGATACGCAGGCTTCATAACCGCTGCTCCCAACTAAATTCCATTATGTTTATTTCGCTCTTCGGGGCATTTAATTTTATTAGATACTGGGACCATACGCCGTACGACATGGGGAAGCATATAACTCCATGTCCACCGCCGTATGCATGCCATCTTTGGGATGGTTAAAATTGTGTACCATTGATTTTATGAATATTGAGTTCTGCTCAACCCGGGGCTAGAGGGCATGAGCGGTAGCTAGCATATTTCACTACCGCTCATGAACAGTCTCAATCAAACCGATTGTCGTGCTCGGCCGTTTCCAAATGTCCATTATCATACTTCTTTTAACAGATTCTTTAGTTATGGCCCTTGATTTAGTTCAAAAGCTGTTTTTTTGCCCGAAACTTCCAAATAAATGTAAATGGCAGTCACTCGCTTCATTGATGTTATAAGAGCCATGATAGCCAGTAGTCCACAGGCCCTCTTGGGCCTCTTGTTGTTAATTTTCAGCAGTTTTCGATCAGTTTTTGGTCTTGGAAATACAGAGTGCACCCTCGAGCACAGCTGATTTTTGTTGAAACAGGTTCTTGATAGGGATACATCATCAGCCAAAAACTGTGTGTGCTCGGAGGTGCGCTCTATATATTTAGGATCAAAATCTTGCCCAGAAAGGTCCAAAACCTACAAAATATAACAAAATTACCAAAAATGCCATTTTTGATACCCTTTTAATTCTTCTAGATAAATCAAATCAATAAAAATATCTTTTGAAGATAGAATATGATCAATTTACTTCATCATGCACAACAGATTATACGTAAATATTATTTTTTGCATTTTGAACTTATTGGGGGCCAAAATACCCCCTTATCATACCTTGTCCTTTGAAATGTTTTCGTCAATCTCCCTTCTTAATTGTGCTGGTAAATATTGAGATAATTGATTATCATCAATACAGCCTACGTTGTGTGGACTCTTAGATGTCTGATTTAAGGAGATATATTGAAAAGTTATTGCCAGCTTTCCTGGTCTATGCCTGGAGTGTTTTTATGGTGCTGGACAATTTGGTCATTGTCATACTGAGCCAGTTGTAGGTCAGACAATGCCATACTGAGCCAGTTGTAGGTCAGACAATGCCATACTGAGCCAGTTGTAGGTCAAACAATGTCATACTGAGCCATTTGTAGGTCAAACAATGCCATACTGAGCCAGTTGTAGGTCAAACAATGCCATACTGAGCCAGTTGTAGGTCAGACAATGCCATACTGAGCCAGTTGTAGGTCAAACAATGTCATACTGAGCCAGTTGTAGGTCAAACAATGCCATACTGAGCCAGTTGTAGGTCAAACAATGTCATACTGAGCCAGTTGTAGGTCAAACAATGCCATACTGAGCCAGTTGAAGTCAAACAATGTGATACTGAGCTAGTTGTAGGTCAAACAATGTGATACTGAGCTAGCTGTAGGTCAGACAATGCCATACTGAGCTAGATGTAGGTCAGACAATGTCATACTGAGCTAGCTGTAGGTCAGACAATGTCATACTGAGCTAGTTGTAGGTCAGGCAATGCCATACTGAGCCAGATGTAGGTCAAACAATGCCATACTGAGCCAGTTGTAGGTCAAACAATGTCATACTGAGCTAGTGGTAGGTCAAACAATGTCATACTGAGCTAGTTGTAGGTCAGACAATGTCATACTGAGCTAGTTGTAGGTCAAACAATGCCATACTGGGCTAGTTGTAGTTCAGGGCTTCTGTATTCATGATTTGTTGAACTGGATGGAGAGAAAGGTAGCTTTTTATTTAGCAATAGCTGAAATGAATTACCTCCCTTCTTACTCTTAAATACCATATACCCTAGTCATACCTCTCACTCGGACAATAACACATTGTTAGGAATTTTAGTAGAATTGACAGTAGTAGTTAAACAATTATGTTTTCCACAGATGCTTTCAATTTCTAAGCTTTAATCATTAATTACATGCATTAACTGATTTATAGTTAATTTAAATTGCCAGCAACAAACACACAATATTTCCATTCCAACTTACAACGAAATTGACTGGTAGTTCCTGAGAACAAAGGATGCATATTTATTACATTTTTATGGGTGAAAGATTGGGATTTCTCAGGGAAAGAATATTCATAATCGCTAAATATTAATAACTAGCTCCGAACACATAAATAAATAACTGCGACGTTGAGTTATGACGTCAATAACGTGTTGGTGACGTCGACTTCATTCGCCGATAACGCTAAATAAAGCGAATAATTCTGGTTAAAAGCATACATAATCTGATTAAAAATGTAATAGATTATTTAACTGTTGTGATCGATTATATGGAAATCTTTCACTCGATGGCAAGCGTGTGTTGTATTTTCACTCACTCGCTTACGCTCATTCGTGAAAAGAATAAATAATCTCTATGTAATAATACTCTGGCAAGCGAGAATGTTATTTACTAACCTTCACACATTTGTCACCCACAGGTTAAAGCCTAGCCTGAAGTTTATCCACTGGAACCAAGAGGGCTGGAAGACGGGTCTGTCTTCTGTGGCGCCCGTGGGTCAGGCCTACTCCTTGCTGACCCTTGCTAACAACACCTGTATCCACAACAACTTCACCGATCTCAAGGACAGATTTGTGAAACTGTACAAGAGAAGGTCAGTGTGGCTTGTTGCTTATTACATGTGGCACTTTGATAACCAGGTGGTCTCAGCCTTTTGCCAGCTGCTCTTAAAGTCCCCATATAACCTTTGTCTACCAAATAGGAGGATTTCTTTATGGTAATCAGAGTAGTCTTTCTTTATTGCAGTTTGATAAATAACTAATAATTTGATGTCCTTTGTTTGCATTTTCAGTTATTGCTAACCAAAATATATGACGAAAACAAAGTAAAACTAAACCTATAACTGTGTTATATTGTTGAGTTGATCAAAAGGCAGGACATTTCTGAAGTGAATTGAATTTTTATCACTTTCTGTACATATCTCTGTTAGAGATTATATCTCAATATATCATGTACCTTAGTTACCATTTGTCTATGTTATGTTCATTTTTTATAAATTCAGGACGAAGTTTATTGAAGTGTTTTTATATCTGTGTTTTCACAAGGTGAAGTGGGGGCTATATAGGAATCGCACTGTCCATAATTTCCATGATCCGTTGCGTAATACATTTTTGTCTCGTCGCACATTATTACTTGCATTCCTCAAACAGTTTAAAATGGGTTGTTCTCAGACTTCATATACACATAAAAACTGATAAAAAAGTGGTGGTGTTCATCATCTTCAATGATAATTCTAGTTTCATCAACACATTGTATAGGTCGTTCTTTTCAATCTGCCCATTGAGAGGGGAATATATCTGTCCATAGAGAGGGGAAGGGTACATTGGTGTATATCTGCCCATAGAGAGGGGAAGGATACACTGGTATATATCTGCCCATAGAGAGGGGAAGGATACACTGGTATATATCTGCCCATAGAGAGGGGAAGGATACATTGGTATATATCTGTCCATAGAGAGGGGAAGGATACATTGGTATATATCTGCCCATAGAGAGGGGAAGGATACATTGGTATATATCTGTCCATAGAGAGGGGAAGGGTACATTGGTGTATATCTGCCCATAGAGAGGGGAAGGATACACTGGTATATATCTGCCCATAGAGAGGGGAAGGATACACTGGTATATATCTGCCCATAGAGAGGGGAAGGATACATTGGTATATATCTGTCCATAGAGAGGGGAAGGATACATTGGTATATATCTGCCCATAGAGAGGGGAAGGATACATTGGTATATATCTGTCCATAGAGAGGGGAAGGGTACATTGGTGTATATCTGCCCATAGAGAGGGGAAGGATACACTGGTATATATCTGCCCATAGAGAGGGGAAGGATACATTGGTATATATCTGTCCATAGAGAGGGGAAGGATACATTGGTATATATCTGCCCATAGAGAGGGGAAGGATACATTGGTATATATCTGTCCATAGAGAGGGGAATGATACATTGGTATATATCTGTCCATAGAGAGGGGAAGGATACATTGGTATATATCTGCCCATAGAGAGGGGAAGGATACATTGGTATATATATGCCCATAGAGAGGGGAAGGATACATTGGCATATATCTGCCCATAGAGAGGGGAAGGATACATTGGTATACATCTGCCCATGGAGAGGGGAAGGATACATTGGTATATATCTGCCCATAGAGGGGGGAAGGATACATTGGTATACATCTGCCCATGGAGAGGGGAAGGATACATTGGTATATATCTGTCCATAGAGAGGGGAAGGATACATTAAAGTCCAGACTCTATTGTGCCCATTGCGTCAGGGTTACCTCGACGTGTTAGTTGGCGGACGGACTCTAAACCTTCGAACTACACACACAGAAGGATACATTAATTGGTATTTATCTGCCCATGGAGAGGGGAAGGATACATTGGTATATATCTGTCCATAGAGAGGGGAAGGATACATTGGTATATATCTGTCCATAGAGAGGGGAAGGATACATTGGTATATATCTGCCCATAGAGAGGGGAAGGATACATTGGTATATATCTGTCCATAGAGAGGGGAAGGATACATTGGTATATATCTGTCCATAGAAAGGGGAAGGATACATTGGCATATATCTGCCCATAGAGAGGGGAAGGATACATTGGTATATATCTGCCCATAGAGAGGGGAAGGATACATTGGTATATATCGACCCATAGAGAGGGGAAGGATATCTTGGTATATATCTGCCCATAGAGAGGGGAAGGAAACATTGGTATCCGGCAACACTAACCTACTCTTATTATCAAATACATTTATATATAGTTCTTAACATGCCTGGAGGATAGCTTCCGATCCATGAGACTGCCCGGTTTACGTCCTTATCCGGCAGATGAGGCTAGGGGAAGTGTCATACATAAGGACACATCGAAGTAATCCAGTGATTCTGAGTAGAATTTTCTATCTTTCAAATGGACAATCAGGGTCCCCTAATTCAGGAAGAATATAGGTTGATCGAATAACATATCACGTTGTTTTATCCTAAATCTTTGATTTGTTCTCGCTTCAGGCCCACATTCATCACTACACTGTTGTAGAAGGTATGGAAGTGTCTGACTTCTCACAGAGCCTGGAGTCTCTCAACTCAATTATCACAGAATACTCGGACCTCGAAAAACAAATGTTCAATCCTCCTGCCCCCGAACATCGACTGCAAATAGTGACGTGATAGTAGTGAGGTTGTGAGACTTAAGAAGGGAATACATACTACTCATGCCCCCGAACCTCGACTGCAAATAGTGACGTGATAGTAGTGAGGTTGGGAGACTTGAGAAGGGAATACATACTACTCCTGCCCCCGAACCTCGACTGCAAATAGTGACGTGATAGTAGTGAGGTTGGGAGACTTGAGAAGGGAATAAATACTACTCCTGGCCTCTGACAAGGAATATCAACTGCAGATTGTGATATGATAGAAATGAGATCAAGTGATCACAGAAAGTGTAACATGGTCTAACATCTGGTCAACAACTTGGCTTGGAGATTGTTACACAAATTGTTACGAGATGAAGTGATCACAGAAAGTGTAACATGGTCTAACACAAGTTAACCCTTAACCCGCTACGTATATATAATGGACTGTTTTTACTTTGAATTAATACCATTCCATTTATGTGACAAAGGGATCAGCAGCTGGACATTGTAAACCCTGATCAGCCTGTGAGTTACTCGCATATAGCAAAGGCTATTATAGTTGTGCTTAGCGAGTTAAGGGCTAATCAAGGAAAGCGTCCAGTTAACTGGACCACAAAGGAGTCACTTAAAACATATAGGAGCACATATATTCCGACATCCAGACAAGCTGGACTCTACCAGAACATACGGGACTTAGCTATAATGGAGCATGCTGGAATTCATTCAAGTTCATCGGAGTACCCTTGTGTTCCACTGGAACACTCTAGAGTTCACTAAGTACAGACTAAGCAGGCCAGAATTAACAGAACAAGTTGGATCGAGTTCACAGGAGCACAATAGTTGACTTAGTGGTTACAATCCATACTGCAGCAATGCTATAACTTGTTGTCAGGCTTTTGCTTCAAACGACCTCTTCTCAGAAACCGCTTGGCCAATTTTGAGCAAACTTCACATGGATGACCGCCATTACCATATCTCAAGAACCGCTGGACAGATTTGGACAGTTTTTCTTTTAAAATGATCGCCAATGCGTAGACTATCAAGTTTGTTCAAATAAGTCCCCAGGGTCAAAAATGACTGTGCCCTGGGGATCCAAAGTTTGTATATTGAGATTTTGCATGTTTTTCATAGACATGTAGCTTCAGCTTTTTGTCCTCTTCTATTACTAAGTTTGTTCAAATGGTGACCCTTCGGGTCTTATTTGGCACCGCCCCGAGGGTCACAGTTTTACATAGACTTATATAATTTTTTTTTTAAAAAATCTTCTCTGAAACTGCAAGAACCAGATGTTTAATTTTTTGCATTTGCTATAAGCTTATGGTCCTCTGCCAAGTCTGTTCAAATGGAGACCCTGATGTAAAATTTGGCCCCGCCCCGTGGGTCACAGTTTAACATAGACATGTATATGAAAAAGATAAAAAAATCTTCTTCTCTGAAACTACAATATACAACTTATTTAGGTATTAGATGAATTTTGTCTGAAAAGTAAAAAAATAAAAACATTGGCTGAAACAAGCACCCCAAACAATAGGTCTTAGTTGCATGGACTGTTATATTTATCATGATCATCTTCAGTTTTATGGCGAATAACTCACTTTTGCGATAATGTTATGTTCATAGCTTACTGCCAACACAAGGGCACATTACTGTTGGCAAATTTTAATTTAATGGTGTGTACTCCTTGTCTCCCTTTGGTTAAATTGTTTGCCTTTTTTTGACAAAGGTAAATGTCATCCCGGTTTAAAGTTTTGTATGTAAGCTTGTTCTATCTCGGAAACTACTTCACATAATGGATTAACACTTCACACTTGTCTTTGGCATCATTAGACAACACCATAGACACAGGTTTCTAATAAAAAAAAAAAAATTATACAAAATTATGACCCCTTTCTAGTCTCATTTATTTCACGTCTTTGGGTTCTTTTTGTTCATAGATGCACCCTAGACAGGACGGCACATATCAGAGAGTAACATTTCAAAATTGTTAATGATAAGCATAGATACAATCTATATTTAATATATGCAATTGTGACATGTTTTAAGTATGGATATACTTTATATATTTTATACTCGTATACATATTTGTATTCCATGGTTATAGAAATAAAGACGCAAGTCATATAAATGAGTTAATTGTTTTATTTATTGTTCATAATGCCATCAGTAGTTTGTAATAGATCATCCATACACACATACATATATACATTTTATAATAGCCATCTTACGTTGATACATAAAGTTCTCCTACAGGCATACAGTTTTGATTTACAGTTTAAATAAATAATACCGAGTCGTAACTGACATTTATATACAGTCATGCTGTCGAGTACTCGCCACTTGCATATATTTTCTTGACACTGCTATCTTATTTCTGTAAATCAAAATATTTATTATTTTATTCCCATAACTTTTGAAAAATATATGGAAGAATTGACAAACCCATCGTAAACGATAAAGTTGCAGACACAACACTAACCAAGTCACCGAACACCTGCTGTAGCAGTAATCAACCTTGTAAATGTTTATACTAAAACAGATGTTGACAATATCACTTGAATACTGACCTCAACATCCTAAACTATTTTTTTTAAAAGCACAATCGATACAAGAACACAACTTCCTGCTTAAAGGGAGTATATCAGGATTGGTATTTTTAAAGAGTTGTTCAAATACGTTATTACAGTACTAAATTGATAAACATAAACTAAAAAACAGCCACAAACCACCAAATGAAATTACAATCAACATATGAAAAAAGACCCGAAGAAGGTATTTCCTATCCAAGTTTACATGCCAGGGTATTTTATAATAATAATCTATTAAACTTGGCGGTAAAAAATATTTGTAGATACCCACACAGCTATTTATATTAACTTATTAACTATTTCGCTTTATTATGGGAAACTAGCTGTTCCGAGTATGCATTTAACCCATTTAATGGTCATTTTATAGCTTTTTATTTCTCTTATTAGCCCCATGTATCCCCTTTAAGCTGGGTTCGTTATATTTTCAGCTTAAAAATCATTTATTCTAAAAATCAAACATTACCATATATACAAATAATTAATTATCCTCAGATATGCTTAGCATCATTTATATGCACATGTACTCTCATTCACTACACTCTTTATATTATAATTTCTGCTATTTTACATCAAAATGATCACAAAAGTATTTATGAATGTAAGCAAAATTTTGTAAACTGTCTATAATAATGAATAAATATGACGATACTTTTTTTTTTTTTCACCGAAGCTCCGTCGTAAAAGCAAACAACGTGCTGTATAAGCACTGATACAGGATATTTTGGCCCCTTAACCAGTTCAGCCCTGCCAAAATGAATAATTTTGAGTTGGTATAAAATATAAATATGGCCAGTTCAAACTCTATTGTACCTTTAGAATGTCCTATTTGTTAAAAGGCGTAGGGCCTTATAATAAAATAATCCTTAGAACTACACATACATGAATACGACAAACGTTCTCATTGGTTTATGCATAGATGGGTATAAATCGTTATTTCGTGAAGTCTGTGTAGTAATAAATTTACAAAATGGAAATTTGTTCTTAGTGCATAATATTAAAATGTGTTAAAAAACGTGCTTATAGATTTCAAGCATCATACGTCAATATGTCAAAATGTGTATAGAACTGCATTGTGGGTTCATAAAATGTAATAAGTGGCCCAAATATGAAAAGGAGAACGGTCTAAAGTTTTAGAGCCAAAATGTGGGATTATCAGTCATAATGGGGCCACAATATGGTAGGTCCAAGAATGGGGTTTAAATTTTGAAGACTCAAGATGGTCTTGGGGTAAAAGATATAGAAGGGCCAAAGTAATTGAGAAGCCAAAACATCCTGAAGTGGTTACAAACACGGACAAAGTCCTTTAGATACAAAAGGCTTGTACAAAAATATATAACAACCTCTGTTATGACTATATACAATGAGTGAACTTGATCATAATACGAGTTATTAGAGCCACAAACTTGTATCTATAACTCGAGGACGTTAAAAACTGAAAATAAACAGGCTATGCCTTAGTTTAATTGAATTGGGGTTTTAAGGCGCACCAACACATGAAAGGTTATAATTATTATGGCGCCTAACAGGAATGAACATGCCAGGTTCATCCTCCATGTACATTGAGATAAAATATGGAGAACAGGCCTAGAACCTTCTCACCCTGAACTGCAGAGTTGCTGCAAATTCTACTCCTTAGTTTAATATCTTTATTTAAAATTAGTTGTCTGTATGAATCATTTCAGATTACTGTGAAAAAACGGCCTTGAATTGCATGTCGTGACATTAGTTTAAAAACTGCATATAAGAACTGCTGAAACTATATACACGAGTCCTCGAGTGTATAATAACAGACATATCAATGTTAATATCCACTCCCCGCGAGATACAGAGAAATAATACCTTTACTATCAAATCGATTCCTCTGGTTCGTTTACAAGTTTGGATGATAGAATCAAGCACTTGGAAATGCTCAGGTTACCTCCCCTTCCGATGTACAAAAGTTATTCAAGGTCGCTCGTTCTATGTTGTAAAGACAATACAATGCTGTGGCTCTCATATCTCGAGTTATGGATGGTCCGTGATTTTGTATAAATAAGATGGAAACATTGAAAAATTCAATTTACCGAGTATACAGTTATTTTAGGGTTGTAACGGTTTTGTTCTTATCTTGTACTGGCAACCTTATTGCGCGGATGTTTTGCTTTCTTATGTGCGTTCTTTTTTCTCAGCATATAACTGCTACTAGATACTATAAAAAAAAGTCAAAACACTTTGCGCGATTTTAAAGTTCACATAAATATAAAATTGTTAAGTTGCTATAAAATAAACTATGATAATATTTGTTTTCTGTTCAAAAAGGTCATACCAGGACAACCATTTTGGATCCAACAACCTCGCTGTAAAAATAAAACGTACAATTTAATCACGACTTTAAAAATATACTTCAGACATTTGCACGAAGTGTTTGAGCATATGTATATGATTAAAAATGTTTTCTTGTCCGTTTCTGTATAAAATACTTCCATATTTAATTTAAAGAAAAACAAATCATTCATAAAATGTATATATAAAGGAAAGTATCAAAACACATTTTTCCTTTAAAATATCAAATACTACAACAGTGGTTTTAAAATACCATGAAACAATGCTGCAAAAGCATATGAATATACAGTTAGAATTGTTTCATATCTTTATGACAACTTCCATCCTGAAAAGCAAATAGTTTGACATAAAAACACAGAGACTTTATTTTAAATCATGTTGTCCACTGAAAAATTCATGAAATTAAAATAAAATATATTTCTTCGTACACTATGCTGTCATGTTATAATACAGGTAGTACACATCAGGTCACTCCAACCACCCCTAACCTTTTCTTTAAAAGTCAGTTTACTATTTCCAGGCAGCAAGTTGCAAAAACAGTAAATAAAACCAAAAAAGTGAGCCTCAAATAAATACAAATCTGTGATATGATACGTTGGAAAACATAAACCACATACATACTTGAAATAGTGGTTTATCGGTAACGCATAACTAGTTGAATTTGAAACAAGGAACGTTCTTGTAGAACCTGTTGCAGTTCACCTTTCTATTAATTAATGACCTACACTGGCCTTGTATTCATAAATATCTGAACTGCATGGATATAGAGTAAATATGTAATATATAGAGTGTGGTCTCATCGAGTTTGTTGATTTAAAAATTGAGATGCGTGTAGCCCATCGAGGTGTTTAATTCAACCAGCAAGATGAGGCCTTACTCTATTTGTTTTGTAGCATGTTCATTTCATCTGTTTGCCATACTCTAACTTCCAATAACTGGTAGTTAGAGTACACCGATCATATACAAAGGGATCATGCTGCAATAAATTAAATAATTATGAATACAAACATTACATGTAACTCGTGTGATCTAAACAAGATCAAATTACACTTGGTCAGACGTGATGACAAGCCTGTTCCAAGATAAGACATTTGGTTGCCATGACAACCGTTCTTCACCAACAGGTGTAAACTGAGAATATAATGACTACTGGGATTCTGTTCCATCACCAACAGGTGTAAACTGAGAATATAATGACTACTGGGATTCTGTTCCATCACACAATACTTAGTTGACATGACAACTAGACTGTACCAAAATCACATGATATTTGATTGCCATGACAACTATTCGTCACCAGCAGGTGTAATTTGAGAATATATGGACCACTGGGATTCTGCTCCATACTCGATAACACTCAGTTGTCATGACAACTAGTGTATACCAGGCCTATTGTGTCATGACAGCTAGTGTATACCAGGCGCTATTGTTGTTTGTTTGCAATAAAGGTGAGAATTGTACTAATACTGTTTCAACGGAGATACCGGTAATCCCTATTTTCCACTTTTAAGGTTCCAGTTGAATTTAAGTCACACCAGCACATAAAAAAGCTTCATGGCGCCTACAGGAAAGACAATCCAGACTCATTAATTTAAACATCAATTTTTAGTTTAAAGAAAAAATCAACACTTGAAAAAACGTGAATTGCTTCAATTATTTATTTGATTCAAGTGTGCAGGTATAGTATAAATGTTGTGAAAAATTTAAGACCAACCTCAACATGTACTAAAATGTGTACTTAATGTCTTTACTTCAAAAGAAAGAAGAAGAAAAAGAAGACATCATACCAATTTTTTCAATTTCTAAAGCTTCTCCAGATGTTGGGAATCAGTGGAAAATTTATGGCCATCATCAAATGTATAACCTATCGATGATCGACAATTAATCGATTAAACATGGCTTCTATATTAGACACCAGTGTAAGCCTTTGTCAGGCTATAGTGAAGAAACACATAATATTACACGCATGTCCTTGTCATACAGCAACTGAATGAAGCTCACCAAGCATTTAAGGTATAAGGTGTGATACACATTCACAGATGGATTAAATGGAATTGGGTTTTAAGGCGCACCAACACATGAAAGGTTATATGGCGCCTAACAGGAACAAACGTGCCAGGCTCAACCTCCATTAAAATATGGAGAATGGGCCTAGAACCTTATTACCTGCGGAACTGCAGAGTTGCTGCAAATTCTATAGCAGACACTCCATTTACGATGGAGCCACATTTCCATGTTTGCATATGCAGTGTTATGATAAAAGCCTTGAATGAGCATGATAAAAAATGACAACCAGTATACACAGCTCAAATAACAGCTTTTATTTTTTGAATACTGTTATTTGCCCCCAACCAATATGGGAGTACAGTATTTGGTATGATTATTTTTAAGGGGATGCACTGCAATCTTGAAATATTTATCAAGCATTAAAATTAGCAACTAGATTTATTACTTCATTATTATTTAGACTTTAAACCTGCTTTCATATAATTAAATCACAAAAGATAACAAGAAGTGGAGTTGTCAATTGTTCCTCGTTATTCTACTTTTGGTTAAATATATTATTGATGCAATATAAAGAACAATTTGTTATATGCACAAATTATTTATTTTTAACTATTCAAAAAATCTATTAATATTAAATGGATTGCAATATGCAAGTTGTGCAGGAAAACTAACTGGATGCACAAGTTAAAAAAAATAAATCAAAATATCTATGTGTCTAAGTCATTTCTTTGGTTTGATAACAGTAAAACTCGATATATTCAAAGTGCGAACATTTAGTTGAAAAAAGTTTCATGCACACTTTTATTAAATTGATGTCAATTTCAAACATTGTGCATACATAATTCTAGCTCCTTTATCATTTTTTTCGTCAGTTTTATCATTTCATAACACGTCTCCTACTGGAACTACAACCCAACCCAGATTAATGATGCAAATGACCAGCACCCATCCACTTCCCAAATGGGGGTCACTCAACTTTTCTTGAAAAGTGCTGGAATAGTTGGGTGTTCATTTGTGTAGGTAAAGTCTCACTTTAAACTGAAAAACATTTTTATTATTTTAATACTAAAAAAACTCCTTTCATGTAAAAATTGTCAAAATGGCAGGTATGAACCTTCATTTCAAAGAGGGCCTCAAGGCAGATTGGACATGTGTTAAGTGAATTAGCCTCCGCATATAATACTAGTGCTGACTTTTTGTTGTTCAATAGTACTGAACAAGTTTGACTTAGTCTTGCTGACTAAAATTATTTTATTGTGCTGGATTTGTACACTCAAGAGATATAAAAACGCAACACGGGAATTTCTGCTATATATTGTATATACTGCACACTTAATTGCACATAATATTCCAAAGAAATCCCAAGATGTTTTTTTAAAAAAAAGTTGCAGTTAACTAGAGAAAGGACACAACTGTGATGTTGTAGACGTTTTAATCACACTACACTTTGTAACAAGAACTTCATCAATGTTGAAGTTGCTCTTCGAAAAATTGAGCTAGTTCAGTACTGTATTTAACGTAAATAGTTTGCAAAATTTTGCATCCTAAGTTTGCTCACATGATTGAGCCAAACGCGTACTCTGTGAATAATGAAACATTGAAGGAATACTATTTGCTGTATTATTTGTTGTTTTAGTATTTTTTCCAAAAGGAAAGGTCTTACTTAGCCATGTACCATTCGATTAAAAGCAGCATATTGTACATACAATATATAGCGGAAATTCCCGTGTTGCGTTTTCATATCACTTGCGTGTAGTTGTCTCCAGTATGGTTATATTCCTTTTGGGGTTGAGAGTTGGCCCTCACAATCGACGCCCTTTTACATGCATAGTTAATTCACAGAAACAGCACAAATCTAGAATATTCATTGACACAGCATGTGGCACTAGATATATTTTTGATGTTACACAAAATTTACAAGACGTCCTATCTGACTTAATGATAATCCCACCAAGTCCACTTTGACACGTGTAATTGATCACAATGTATGAAACTACACAATTTCAATGCTTTATTCATGATGCATCTGTTTCCTTTTCTTCAGATATGTTCACGGTTGGTTCTGTGCATGAACGCACATAGATTTACCAATCACAATTTCTTTTTTGTTTCCATTCAGATCACTTTATAACTATCAACTCCCTCGCACTGAAAGCGATACATATTTTTTTCGCATGAAAACCAACGATTTTTACTGTTATATTCTATTATATTTTGAACTGAAGAGCTGAAGAATTTCTTCTTAAATTTATATATAAATTACAAAATTTCATTTTCATTTCAAAATCTCCTTAAATCTATCTCCTTCAGACAAAACAAAGTTGACAGGTACCTGACTCACTTAAACATAAGCCTTCTCAAAGCGCTCCAAGTTAACATCAAACGCATATCTATAAAGTGATCCGTATTACAATGGGGCCTATATAACACATGGACACAGATTCTATACACTGATCCAAATCAACATGGAATATCCATGGACACTGAATGTTTTCAGATCCATGCTGCGATTCCTCAGCAAAAGCATTATACACGCGGTGGTTTTTTCTGCAAGCAAGCTTTGATCTCTCGCAACCTCAGATAACTGTTACTGTATCTGTATCCTTTGTGAAATCTTGTTGGCATTTTTGGTTAACTTTTTTCTCAGTATCTTCAGGAACACGGCCATCTCTTTTTAAACCTTTTGCTGGCATGTTCTTGTAAGTTTTCTCCCACAATAGAGCCCATGGCTATGTCTTCATGCAGAGAGGAAATCTGTTGTTGGCATTTTCCCATTAGTTTTCTTTCAACATCATGCACATGGCTCTTGATACAGAAAGGAAATCTTTTGTTGGCATTTTTCCTGTTAGTTTTATTCCAACATCAAACACATGGCTATTTCTCGATACAGAATGGAGACATTCTATTGGCATTTTCCTGTTAGTTTTTTCCCCACATTAGGCACATGGCTTTATACACCTCTTTAAATAGAAGCTAACATCTTCTGCTGACATTTTCCCACCACATGTGCAATTTAACAGGATTTTCATCTGTATTACTAGTACATTTCAATTCTCCTCTTGACTTATTGAGATATCACGACAAAAGTGTGATATCACACTAACCAACATATCACGACAAAAGTGTGATATCACAATATCACAACGGAAGCCTTATTCATCCGATGATGTGATAAATTTGTATCTTTTATTAACTAGCACTCTTTATCATCAAGAGTTTACGACCTCAATTTGGCGATATTTCTTTCGTAAGTTCGATACAGGGTCCTTGAAAAGTATCGGGTCCATTCTGACCTTTGACCTTATGAGTGGCATGTATCCAAATATATTCGCGAATGTATCGATACAAATCTGTCTCTGCGCAAAATGGTACGAATCCAACCAAGGCGAGCTTTTGGAATTATTGGGCAACAATGACTCCCGGTACTGTTTTCTGTGCGTCACTTTGATTGGTGGAAGTTTGGTCACATGACTTACTAAGAAGTTCATAAGAATATCCTCACAATTTTGAGATTCGTCTACGGTCCGTGTAAGGGCAGCGTTTAGACTGTGCGTGTAGAGATAGTTATAATACCTGCAATAGGAAACATTTTAAATTAACAAAAGTTTCAGATGAAATTCGAATCATCTCAATGTGCAATCGGAAACTTGTCGTCGATTTCCAAACCAGTAATTACCAGTTACTGAAATCGACAAGGCAGTTCCGACTGCTCAGTGTGGTACAGAGCAAATCGAAGCACATATACAGACAGCTACACTAATGAAAGCGCATGATATTTGCATTTTTGAAATTGTGATAAAAACGTTTATTTAAAACCCGAGTATTTCTTTATGTAGCTGGCGACTGATTATGTATCTCTATTTTTTTCATCCTATTTTGATAATTTACATTCACAATATAATATGAGTAATACCTCCCTCCATTGTTCTTAAAAAACTCGGACTATGATGCTCGGCAGAGCCTTGCATCATATATTTAATTTAACTTGTTTAATAAATTTTATCATTAAAGAGACATCCATGTAAGATCCTCTATTCAGTGCCTTTTTTCCTCAATTGGAGACTAGGGACAGCTGAATTATAACAACTGAAGGATTATAAAACCTAGACATAACCAACTGTCGTCTGCTATAATGTCGTCTGCTATGTTTACCTATGATAGATGGCAGCACCGGTCAAGATCATTGAATATTCATTGTTCCAGCGTGACGAATAACTCCAGCGATTCTTCATTTCGTCCCAGTGATGAGATCGTGCCGGGTATCCCACAATCCTGTCTGGGAACTCTCCCCACACGCTCATAGCAAAGTCAATCTAGAATGTAGAAATATATTATATTTCCCATAATGATATCTACATAATACATATGACCCAAAACATACGAAAACGACCCTTAAGACAAATTTTGACATTTTAATTTTTTTTTTACGTTTATGAAACATGGTGATTTTCTCTTTAAAAATCTCTTTATTTTATGTTAATATCTTAATTAAAAATGATATTATCTCAATTTGAAAATTAAAGATAGTACTCTTCATTAATTTTGACTTTGACGTCGACGTCGTTGATTAAATAACAACAAAAAAAACATAAACAATTATCATTTTCTATAGCATTAACTATTTATTTTAAGAAAACATGTTCCCTATGATATAATAATTAGGTAAAGCACGGAAGTGACGAGAAATCTGATTAGTAAGTAATTGATTACCGGCCGACGTCATAAATTGTTACTTTATGACGTTGTCGTCTAAACGTCCGAAGGGACGTTTTCGCGTGTTGCGGCTCATATCTATTTTTTTATTCAGGCATGACTTATATTATATATTCTGTGATGAATTATAGAAATTTCCCAGTTTGAGAAAATCTATAACATATCTCTTCCTCTACTGTGCTATCTCGCCTAGTGTGCAAGATAGCACAGTAGCCAGATTTTAGTAACTACTTCCTTAGCAGGTTGAAGAACTGTTAAAAACTTCTGAATACGAAGAAGTAAGTGGTCCTGAAATGCCTATGCAACCAAAAAATGCTGGACATGCCCACTGAACCCCAGCCATCATTGTCTACATGACAATATATAGTTTAATTAACATTGTTGTCATGATACGGGAAATAAGTCCTGAGTGAGAAAGATTCTTGCGATATAGAAACTCGTGCGCAAGCGTTTCTATATGACAACAATGTTAATTAATCTATGTGTATTGACAGAAGAGAACAAAGATATGAATCATGAGATGAAAAACATATCAAAAGAAAATTTGATTGCCCCTATACTTTAACCCTCAACTCCGCCACATATATAATGGACTGTTCTTTCTTTGAATTAAAACCATTCCATTTATGTGAAAACGGGTGTTTTGGAGAAATGACTGATCAGCAGCCAGACATTGTAAACCCTGATCAGCTTTACAATGGACGCAAAGGCTATTTATTATAGTCGTGCTTAGCAGGTTAAGGGAATACATGTAATAATGGAAATAACAAATTGGACTGAATGTTGTTTAACAGTTCATCAACACATTCTAGGTTATTCAGAGCCAAACCAGAGAGAGGGTAAGGATACATAGGAATCTGGGAACCTGCCTAACTCTTACTAACAAATATTTTAGGTGTTCGGAAGATACACCACCACAATGGACCACCAGGTTACTCCCCATCCGAACGAGGTTGAGACGACCTGTTGTGCTTTAGAACACACAGTGGCGCAGTGAGCGCTGAACCCGGGTCCCCATGTTTCAAGTCCACCGCCACTGGGTCACATATAAGAGAATACTAAGTTTTTAGTTCAATTTACTATATACCGGTATTTCTTAGTTTCTATATACCTCATCTGTAGTTAGTAATGCATCCTCGTCAAAACTAAACACAGCGTCTGTCTCGATCTCCTGATATGGGTAGAATCGCGAGCTTATTGTCTGCAAGAGATATGAACAAACATGACTCATTAAGCTTGCTCCACAGCTTAATTGTGTGTAGTATCAAGGTAAACAGTTTCTCCACCTGTTTATACATAAATGAAATCAACTGGGGTAACATGTAGTTATATTGGGACAGCAATATCAGAGGATGGTAAGAAATCTGCCATCACTGTCAGCTCAAATGCACACATTATGCCGAGGTCTGCAGCTGAAAAACGCAGGCCTTATCCACCGCAGGCCTTATCCACCCAACATATATGCATTAAAATGTGGAATTGGAATTGATATACAAACACATGTTCGCATCCAGTCTTCATTTACAATAACTACAATATACCTTGCCCATTTATGGACCCAGACAGGGGCCATATTGGACAGCTGTCCCCTTGGCGTAATGGGTAGCACCTCAGTTTAGTCATCCAGGGAATGTGAATTCTATCCCTGCCAGGACCAAATTTGGATTATAATTCGTGAAACACTTGAAAAAGAATTTCAACCTGACCAGTCCTTCGGATGAGACTTCAAACCTAAATATACTCTCTAAAATGCCCAGTGTGCAGGACAGCAAGAATAAATATACGCTTGTACACACTCACACCATAATGGCTAAAAGCAAGACTACATCCACTCCTATAAGACATACCAGTACACGTGGCTGTGTGGGTATAGTGCTAAGGTTTTAGTCCCTCTGCACATTAAGGGTACATTAAGGTGGATTCAAACAAGGGCCATCTCTCTGCTCTCCCATATAAAACACCCAGTTTAGTCTCACTCAGTCTAGTCTTCAGAACTGGGTTTTTGGAGATGAGTGCATATGCACCACAGTTGGGGTCCCAAGCTTTAATAAATATAAAAAGTTACTTTAAAATACTAACTCTATTCGAGCTAAATATCACATGCAAACATTGTACAAACATTGTACAAGCAAACATTGTACAAACAAACATTGTACAAACAAACATTGTACAAACATTGTACAAACAAACATTGTACAAACAAATATTGTACAAACAAACATTGTACAAACAAACAGTGTACACTCATTGTACAAACAAACAGTGTACAAACATCGTACAAACAAACAGTGTAAAAACATTGTACAAACAAACAGTGTACAAACATTGCACAAACATTGTACAGTGTACACACATTGTACAAACATTGTACAAACAAACATTGTTCAAACAAACATTGTACAAACACTGTACAAACAAACAGTGTACAAACATTGTTCAAACATTGTACAAACAGTACTCACTTTTATATTTCTAGTTTTCACCAGTATTTGTACACCTAGGTCGGCGGGCCATCGATTGGATGGGGGTGGGGATACATCACAGTGCCATATAACTATCATCTGCAAAAGAAACAAATAAATGGAAATCAATCAATAAGCAGATGGAAAATGGAGGGAAGCATGAAAATCAGTAGGAAATAAGAACTTAAAGAAGTAAGGAAAGCGAAAGGAGTTTTGCTTAGAGATTTAATTATCTAAATAACTAATCTCCCTTGGGGCCCCATTAAACAAAGTACTTTTTTAAATGAAAGTATTGAAATGCCCCAAGAAACCAACAGGAAGTATTAAGATCAAATACAGCGAATTCCAGAGCACTAAATTTCCTGGTTTCTCTCTAAGTCAATTTCCACGGGACATAATAACATTGTCTTGGGTTTCGTAATTACAAGAAAACTCCTTAAAGATAAATGCTGCTGGAAAATTTCAACTTTGCAAACAGCTCATTTTTTCTTGCAGCCATTATGTTGTTCGAGACATAAATGTTCACGGAAGCAAATGCAACTGAGACAAAGACACCAAGTGAAATAAAATGGCATCTACGAGGATTTTTCAATTACGGCTTTGATTCAGTAAGACACTGCAATTTAAAACGGATAAATACAAATCAACGTTCCACAGCAGGAATAATGGCGCAATTATTGTAGAAAATAGGATGTTAGACAAAACTTAAAACATTCAGTTCCCAAATTAAACATCTGTTCTTAAGTCAATTAGCGAAATATTTTGTTCTCCATCAAAGAGAGGTACTCACAGGTTTGAAATATTTCATTTAATATATGCAATTCACTTGCAATAATTATTCACAACCGAAATCCAACCCCTCTTCAAAGTCTACATCAAAAGTAAATTTAGTTTTATATTGCAATAATGGAAAACCATATGCAGTAACTTGCTAGCTTCTCTCTGCATTCCTAGATATCTTTTCCACATAATTATGGTTCATTATTGCCCGACTCACTTTCAAACAGTTAATGGTGATAATTATGTCGAGTTAAATGCAACACTGACGTAAATACATATATAAATAATGAATAAGATACACCAGTGTTTCGTGGCACTTTATTGTTTGCTGTATGCATTAACTGGTGCCTTTCAATTACTGTGCGTATCAAAAGTGCATTAAGTATTATGTAAAAAATACAGCAATCTTAGGTAACATAAAGTAACTTTATTGGACTTATTTGACATAATACATGCTTCTGCGTTCCTGGTTAAATAAACCACGTCGCCATCTTCATTTTAAAAGGCAATATCAAACTAGTTTTTTATAAAGTGTCTTCAATTACCAAGATATAGGGGAGGGATGTATTTGGCTTCAGTTTGGCCGACTTTAAAACAACTTTCCGTTAATATAAACACTCAAACCAACATGTGACCCAGGGTTTTCGAAGATATTAACAATCTGGAAAAGTCTGGTAAAGATCGGATGAAAAATGAAAGCCCTATCGGACAACTCGTCATCCCATAAGCACTACTGGCCGAAGCCGGCCAGCAGAGCTTATGGGATGACAAGCAGAGCTAAAAAATAAATACTCCTTCGACTACACATCTAAAACACTACAATTTTGTTTTATGTGAGTGAGGTTAACTGATTGTTGGATTGTGGACCAAAAAATATGGAGGGTCCAGAAATGGTCCTAATAAACTGTAATAAACTAAAAATCTGGGGCCAATAGATCTGCAGTAATATATTTCTTGCTTTTTCCCTAATAAACTGTCATAAACTAAAAATTTGCTCTGCCTTGTGCTTCAATAGAATATGCAATCCTGCAGTAATATATTTCCTACATTTTCCCTAATAAACTGTCATAAACTAAAAATTTGCTCTGCCTTGTGCCTCAACAGAATACAATTCTGCCGTAATATTTTTCCTAGTTATATTTCCAACATTTTTCCAAATCAACTGTCATAAACTAAACATTTTGCTCAGTCTTTGGGCCCAATAGAGATCAATTATGCAGTAATAGTGTTACATAAATATAGACAATGTTCTGTAGGTCCTGTGGGACACCAAGCTAGTACAAGACTTCTTACATAATTCATTGTCCATAGACATCTTCATGGCTGTTTATGGTCGTGAGTGTTTATTTTTCCTGGGAGAAGTAAAAAAATACACAAAATTGAATTGAATTGGGTTTTAAGGCTCACCAAAATACACAAGAGAAATAGTCGGTTTGTGATGATTACGAAAGAACACACAGTTCTTGCATAAAGGAAATATAGTGTTTATACTGTCATACAACTTTATATATGTAGCGAGTTGAGGGTAATATTTCAGTTTAAGAGCAGAATGACTGATTTAACAGGATTGTAACCCTTAACTCGCTACATATATAAACTTAAACGCCACTAAAAGTGCAAGTTTTTTTATTTTGTGTTTTTTTCCAAGATCGATTGTAGTGTTATGTACACGTTAGAAATTATCCACATTCCCTATAAATCTGGTGACCGATCAAATACATGTATTGAAAGAAGTAAAATCGGAATTATGTAATCGATCTTGGAGACATTTTAATTTAAATTAAACACAACAAAAAAAACTTGCACTTTTAATGGCGTTAAGTATATAATGGACTGTTCATGAAAATCGGACGAAAAAATGCAGAAAAAGTTGAGGGAATAAGAGGGTTTGTTTGCTTGTATGGTATTTTACGTCATTTTCAACATATGTAAGGTTATATATGACGGTCCTTTTTTTGTGGTAGAGGCAGACCACCCACTTTTCCTGGGTAGAACCAGTACTGTACACCTCCCGCCATCCGTAAGAATTGACACTTCCTTACTTACAAGTCGAGCTCCTAGTGGGATTCGAACCCGCAGCGGTGAGAGACGAAGGTTTACAACGCAACGTTGTTAACCCCTCGGCCACGAAGACGCTGGACATACGGCAACTATATACGCTACCTCAACATTTCTCGGAGCATAAAAAGTGTGTTTACAGTTCTGTACATCATTCATTTGGGAAATATTCAAAATGGCCGAATAAATATAGTGTGTGTAAAATAGGGTTATTGAATCAGTGTGGACTTAATTTCTGGAACAAACAAGCCTTTCTTTTTTCATCAGTTTACATTTTTTCATAGAATACCGTAACAGCTGAAAACTCAAATTGCATTTCTAAGATCACGCATACACATCTAACAATATTCTGGAAAGTCTTGCCATCTAACAATCTTCCAGTACGTCTGCCACAAGTCAAAAATAATGAAGCCATGGAGTGTACATTTAATAGCATGTCGGCAGGCTGACATCCTCTCAAATCAACTCTGTCACAGAAGTAAACATTCATTCTATCTGGAGACCTTATCAATAATTCATATTTTAACTTTTACACGACTGACTCTGGTGCAACCATCTGCTGGGACACTGTCAGTGGCTTCTAGGACACGTTCACATAATCAAACAAGCAAATTCGATGAATTGATATCCCTCGCCGAATGATGTATTATCCTCGAGTGGAAGAAATATGTTCGTTTTTTTTTTAATTAGTATAAATCATGACCTTGAGCCTTTACAAATTCGAATATCTACTAGAAATAGGTATTTTTGAAATTCATCACCATAGTAGATTTGAAAAAAAAGATGACATAATCACATTTAAGACAACAAATACAGTGCATTAGGGAGTATAGAATCATCGGTAGTAAAGAATTATTTTCTGTTTAAATTCAGTTTTCTCAGCTCATGTATTTTAGATTACTTTAAAAAAAATCCAGGCTTGAAGATATATCATACAAGCATATATTCATGCAGCGGTCAAATGATTTGGTGCATTTTCCCATGCAAAAATGTATCATTAAGTGCATCACCTCTCAAAAAAATGGTTCTTTACTACCCCAATGAAGTGTGTTTTTGAAACCAAAAAAATCGTAGTGTCACATTAAATTGAGATATTTACTGTCATAATAAATGCTAGGGACAAAAGTCAAAATGTAATCATCAAATAAGTTTTGCACTTCTAGGGATAAAATGAAATTATGTAAATATTGGTGGAAAAAAACTATTAAATAATTCACAGTCCGAGGACAATAATTTCAGAAATGTTGCTATCTACAACTAAAAGGGTAAATCTAAATCAGAAACTAAATAAACATGTTCCATTCATTTTAAATTTAGACGTTTAACCAAAGTGATTCTATACCCACCAACCCACTGTACTGAAAGCATAATTTACGAAAGTTTAAAGTAAAGCAATCTTGCTCAAAGCTAATGAAATTTTAGACTGGCTAAGTCCTTATGTTTGTTAATGTTTATACTATTTGAGACAACTCAAGCTATCATCAAATAAAATGGTTTGCATTAAGTCCCCATTGAATTACTGGCTTCAAACATACAGTGGTTCAGAGCTATTCAGAATTGGATGGGATTTTAAGATTTTATTTTGATTCAGTTTGTGAAGAGTGGTTTTCCTCTATTCTTCTGGTAACACAACATTGATTTCAGAGATTGACCGATGTGTCTCAGCATTATCAGTTTCTTGTTGTATCTCTACATGATAAATGTTTGGTTGCAATTGGTCAGATGAAATTCTTTAGCCCTATGTACATTATTCAATAAAGTAACATCTTTTCATATGCTGTATTTATTACTTCATGTAATGTCATAAAAATGAGACAAAGTCATTTTTACTAGAACAACAGTTCTTAGAAAATATAGAATCCTGTAATAACAAATAATGTTGCAATTGTTACCAACTCCAGTCTTATGCATGAAATTTGCATTCCGGTATGCAAAAACTATTTGCTTTCTTCAAAAAGCATCATTATTATCATTTGCAAACATGCAAGTTATGCAGAAGAATTAATTTGACGCTGCGAGGTTAAAAAAAGTCTAAATAGTTGTGTTTCCCTTTAAAGACTTGGAGAGAGAAATGACTGTTTTTAATTTTATTTTACTTTACTTAATAATACAAAATATTTATCTAATTAGTATCATAAATTCTTCAGCACTAATTGGATCCACATTTACACAGTGGGATGTATTTACGAATTAACGTTAGTCAAGGAAGACAGTGACTTGATTTTGTGCCAAATATTGAAGGCTTTAAAAGAAGCAAATTGAACCCTACATTTCATAACTCTGTCACGCCAAGAAAAAATCGTTTGTGCTGATATATTTTCTTTGTTATTTTTTGCAAGTGGATAAAGATTCAAAATCACAAAACCATATTTTTTTAAAGGGACAAGTGGCAATTTTTATTGTATAAAACTTGCGTAGACTCATTATTTTTTATTCATCGCTTTCACTCTTGAAAATCATTAGTTGGAGAAAATCCTGCAAGAAAGAAGCAAGATACGCATAGTCAAGGCGGAGACCATAGTAACGTGACCCATATTTCATCCGAAGAATGTCACGGCGATCCGGAATTTTGCACAGATACATATAAGGAACATTTGGGTGAAGTTTGGTGAAAATCCTGCAACTAATGAAGAAGATATAAATAAATGATGCACAGACTAAAGCACGAATGAATGGAATTGAATTAGATTTTATAGTCGCTCCAACAGCTTCCATTGGTGGAGGAAGAACCCAGTGAATGAATGGGCAGATACACATACATATTGACAACATACATCCGGACAACATTGTATATCTGTAAATATAGGGAGAAATATTTGTGAACTACCAAGGACAGACAACCTTCGGACAAACTACGGCAGGCGTATATATATATTGAAGTACGAGTGCCACAAACAAACACTCTGCATCTCCCTGCAGTCTCAAATCCAAGTTTTCAGCGCTGGCCGCCCCAACACCAGTCGAATAAACAGTATAAATTAGCGCTAATTCAAGACTGAAGAAGCCACAAATCCCACTCGGCACATTAGAACTGCTCAATAATTCACATTAATGGCTGCACTTGATGGGTTTCTTCTTCAGAGAATGTGATGCCAACATGATATTGTGCAATATGTCTGCACAATGCCATCATTAACATCCCAGAAGGTGTCTTATTGCATTTGCATTAATTTTGCAGTCACTCTCAAAATCTTGTTTCAAGATGTGGAGTTTCAAATTTTGTGGCTATAATACCATGCTGGAGTTTTTTTGACGAGGCAGGTTATAGAACTGTTTGCAGATTTTTTAAATGTTTACGTATTTCATGATTGGCAACATCTTATTGTATAAGTTTATGTTCCGACTTTGGTTTACCAGGGGCATTCCTGGGGCTAATTTAGGTATACACACCATCAAGTTTTGGATTCACAAATGTGCCTAACCCACCTATACCTTCAGTTTTTATTGCATTTTTAGCCTTTTTTATTTGTTTACTTCTTTAATAGCCTGTACGCACGTGCGTCAGTGCGCATGCCCAGGTACGCCCCTGTTTACTGTGTAAAGGTCAACCATTATGAGCAGTATACCCAAAATTTCAAACAGCAATATTTTATCACTAATATTTGGTTGCTAATTTAGAATATTCTTCTTTAATTTCGAAAGGCACTTTACTTTCCTTTTTATATAAAAATATATCAACTACCAACCTACCCACATCCTGGGTTGGAAAACTGCAGTCACAAATTATTGATAAATATGGCCTTAAATCTACTTTTGGCCAGTTTTTTTTTATTAATTGATTTATGGATTTTTTCCCTAAAAGTTGAGGGTAGGAGGAGGGAAAAAAATAAAAATAAAATTAAGATGGTGACCAAAAAATGCCATTTTAATATGTTACTGTAGTATTTCATACCTCGACAAAACATAAAAATAACATTCAATTCTTAAATTTTTAACCAACGTTATTTCACAGTTTGAATTAGCACTTTCATACATCCAAAAACTCATTGTTTTTGCTTCTTTGTTTTTTTAGCATTCCGTGTGGATGATTTTAAGGCTCTGTTGAAGCAGGAGAGGCAGATAGGTCTCACAATACTGAAAGTTTCTCTCAGTTGCCTGACTTCATATTTTTTTTTTTTTTTGGTTTCGGCAAAACTTGCAGTCGGCGGGTCCGTAAATCTAAAAATCAAAAAACTCTGGCCTTATATGTAGACCTGCCCGTTTCACTAAACTTTGTACGATAATTTTGATCGCAAGTCCAAATTAAGAATCAGCCTCTATACCTTTGCTAAGCACTGTATGTAACCAAATAATTGTGTAGCTATTAAAACAAGAGGTCAATGACCTTGAAGCTCTACTGATTGATTTTGATTTCAGGAAGTAGTCGCTACAGACTTGTTTTTTGAAAATCTATTTTTAACCGTTGCGGCCATCTTGAATTTCCGGCCGACCTGAAATTTTGCTAAGATCAATAAGACATTAAGAGCAACATTCCTGTGAAGTTTCATGAAAATCCGTCAGGTAGTTTCAAAGAAGTAGTCGCTACAAGTTTTCATTATATAACTCTATGTAAACAAAGCAGCCATGTTTAAGGTCAAATCAAAACGATTTTCGACAAGGACCAACATCATGTCATACTGATCATTTTAGAAAAAGTCCCATATCAATATCTCTTATTGTTTTGAAGAAGTAGTCGCTACAAACTTATTTATTTTAAATCTATTTTTAGCTGTGGCGGCCATCTTGAATTTCCGGCCGACCTGAAATTTTTCTAGGATCAACTAGACATCAAGAGCAACATTCCTGTGAAGTTTCATGAACATCCGTCAAGTAGTTTCAGAGGAGTAGTCGCTACAAGTTTTTACTATATAACTCTATGTAACCAAAGATGGCCACTGGCAGCCATGTTTAACGTCGAATCAAAATAATTTTCCACAAGGATCTACATCATGTCATGCTGATCATTTTAGAAAAAGTCCCATATCAATATCACTTATAGTTTTCAAGAAGTAGTCGCTACAAACTTATTTTTTAAAAATCTATTTTTAGCTGTGACGGCCATCTTGAATTTCCGGCCGACCTGAAATTTTGATAGGATCAATTAGACATCAAGAGCAACATTCCTGTAAAGTTTCATGACAATCCGCCAAGTAGTTTCAGAGGAGTAGTCGCTACAAGTTTTTACTATATAACTCTATGTAAACAAAGATGGCCGCTGGCAGCCATGTTTAACGTTGAATCAAAACGATTTTTGACTAGGATCAACATCATGTAATGCTGATCATTTTAGAAAAAGTCCCATATCAATATCACTTATAGTTTTCAAGAAGTAGTCGCTACAAACTTATTTTTTAAAAATCTATTTTTAGCTGTGACGGCCATCTTGAATTTCCGGCCGACCTGAAATTTATCTAGGATCAATCAGACATCAAGAGCAACATTCCTGTAAAGTTTCATGACAATCTGCCAAGTAGTTTCAGAGAAGTAGTCGCTACAAGTTTTTACTATATAACTCTATGTAAACAAAGATGGCCGCTGGCAGCCATGTTTAACGTTGAATCAAAACGATTTTTGACTAGGATCAACATCATGTCATGCTGATCATTTTAGAAAAAGTCCCATATCAATATCACTTATAGTTTTCAAGAAGAAGTCGCTACAAACTTGTATTTTAAAACTCTATTTTTAGCTTTGGCGGCCATCTTGGAATTCACATCAACATGAATTTTTGCTAGGATCAACTAGACTTTATGGGCAACATTTCTGTAAAGTTTCATGAATATCCATCCAGTAGTTTCAGCTGTGAAGTCGCTACAAGTTTTTACTATATAACTCTATGTAAACAAAGATGGCTGCTGGCAGCCATGTTTAACGTTGAATCAAAACGATTTTTGACTAGGATCAACATCATGTCATACTGATCATTTTAGAAAAAGTCCCATATCAATATCACTTATAGTTTTCAAGAAGAAGTCGCTACAAACTTGTATTTTAAAACTCTATTTTTAGCTTTGGCGGCCATCTTGGATTTCACATCAACATGAATTTTTGCTAGGATCAACTAGACTTTATGGGCAACATTTCTGTAAAGTTTCATGAATATCCATCCAGTAGTTTCAGCTGTGAAGTCGCTACAAATAAAAGTTTACGGACAGACGGACAGACGGACAGACAGACAGACGGACAGACGGACGACGGACTCCGCACCACGGCATAAGCTCTGCTGATCTCTGATCAGTAGAGCTAAAAATGGATATGTATTAGAAAATCTAGAAAATCTAACACAATTTTCATTATTTCTTTATTTTGATAAAGAACAATTTAAGAATTTGACTTACGATTAAAATTATCGCAAGAAGTTTAGTGAAACGGGCCTCCTAGCTTTAGATCATGAAGTTACGATTCTATGACCACCCGTTCGAAATCGAACCAGTATTTGCTAAAAAAAAATGACCTAAAAAAAAATGACCTAAACCCACCTTATGTGTATACGTGGACTTTGCTATGGTGTGTATAAGTCTAAACAATGTTGCAGAAGAAAACATCACCTATAAAGTACCCACCTTGTGTGTATACTCCAATTTTGCTATGGTGCAATATAAGTCTAAACAATGGTGAGGGAAAACCACACCAAAGTACCCACCTTATGTGTATACGCCGACTTCGCTATGGTGCGTATAAGTCTAAACAATGGCGAAGAAGAAAACATCACAGGTGTTGTTGCATATATAACGGCGGTGAACTTGTCCCCGGGGGTGAGACCCATCTGGGGGTAGTAGAACGGGTAGGACTGCAGCGTGTCGCAGTACTCGGGCAACAAGGAAGTACTTCCAGGCAGGGTGTTCCACATGTATCCAGATCGCGAGAAGTGAAGGTCAATCCGGTCTTTGATTATCTGGAAAGGGAAAACTAATTATTAGCACTGGTTAACATTTTCTCTCTTCCTCAACTCTGAGCCCAACTTCCTTTCCTTTGGTCAACACAACATGAACATAACCAAGCTAAGCCTGACTTCCTCCATATTCCTTGGTTTTGCACCCAACTCCCTCTCCTTTGGTTTTGTTCTTGAACATAACTGAACCCGACTTCATCTTCCTCTCTCTTGGTCTTGTTTTGTAACATAACCAAGCCCGACTATCATTCTGTTCATGTTCAAAATATCAATATATTAAATCTGTATTGTTCAAGAATTATTCCCTATGTAGTTGCAACATTGCAATATTTAAATGCTTAAACATTGTACATTTAATTATATTTGTTTCAACTGTCTTATTCTTGTATCATTATGTTAAGAAAACAGATTGAAACAAGCTTATAGCTTCCAGTTGTATCCATGTTCGCATGCATGTTACATCATTCACTGTCTGTATAAACAAGCCCTGTAAATTGTACAACATTTGTAAAGCAAAGATAATGCTTAAACTAACACTGATAACAGATGGAAAGTTCTATCTATTAATTTCATGTCTATGGGTGAAAGATAAGGATTTCTCAGTGAAAGAAAATTCATAATTGCTAAATATTAATAATTACTCGGAAACAAAAATAACGGTGCTGTTGAGTCATTATATCAATAAAGTGTTAAAGACACTGACGTCATTTTCCAGGAACGTTCAACGAAGCGAAATGTTCCATTTTAAATCAAACACAAACTGATTTAAAATGTAAATTAACTCGCTAAGCACGACTATACTAGCCTTTGCATCCATTGTAAACGCCGATCAGCCTAAGAGTTACTGTCACATAAATGGAATGGTCTTAATTCAAAGAAAGAACAGTCCATTATATATATATGTAGGGGGTCAAGGGTTAATAGATTATTTAACTGCTGAGTTTGATATGAGGAAATCCTTCACTCAAATTGAATTGGATTTTATAGTCGCACCAACGGCAAAGGTCTTGTGACGACTTTCCAGCTTCCATTGTTGGAATTAGACCCCAGATGCTCCTTCGGGCAATTTTCCCGCACAGGAGGGCACCTGGGTAGAACCACCGACATTCCGTAAGCCAGCTGGATAGCTTCCTTACATATAGATTTCTGGTCCCATGAGGGCATGAACCCACAGCGGTGAGGAGCAAGTGATTTCAAGTCAAGAGACCGCTCACTCCTCCATGGACGACCCCATTTCTCCCTATCTCTATCTCATGAAGGATTTCCCTATAATCAAACCTAGCAGATAAATAATCTCTATTTATACAGAATGAATTATGCAGCTTGTAAAATATCTCCTTTTTCAAAATGAATACAACAGGCCCAAGAGAGCCCACGACAGACAACTCGCCATCCCATAAAGCTCTGCTGGGCGGAACTAAAACCATCAGGGTTCTGGAAATATTTTGAAAATCCACTTGCCCATTATCAGGGCAAGTGAATTTTCAAAACATGGGCAAGTGGATTTTCAAAAGTCACTTGCCCTGCCCATAATGTCACTTGCCCCACATTTAAGAACATTTAATTGCCCTAAAAACTGGCGCTATACCTTGGACGGACCGTTGCATAATTTGGACCATTATACTTAGTCGGAAAAGAAAGGGAGAATGTATTTTATTGTATTAGTTAATACACTGTATTTATTCATCTAAACAAATCAAATGGTTGCATTTTCTTCTTTTATGTCTATTACATATTTGTGTTACTTAAATCATAAAATGATGAATGTGACAGTATACAAACTCATTTCATTCCCCTCTCCCACCCCACCAATCACCACACACACCCATTATTTTTAATGACCATCCAAAAAAATTGCTTGGCAGCTAGAGTATGGAACTTTTAATGTCACAGTGTGTACAATTAACCATTTGACAGAAAAAAAGAAAAGTTATTGGTGTTTATTTAAATGTGTGACAAGCAAAGAAACGAGACAAAAAGGTTATAAAACAATTCACTTGGCCCCCAATATCTGTAACCATGGTAACGTTCCTACGCCTTTGTAGTTAAACTAAAGGGAATTAGATGAAAGCAAGAGGCATAAATAGGGTTTTCCCTAGGAATTGTCTAAGAAGTAGTAGCAGTAACCTTATTTATCAAAAGCGAAGGTTCAGAACTTGAGAAAAAGGTTCCGTGATTGTTTTGAAATCGCGAAAACCCTTGACACACGCATATTGCTAAGTTATGCAACTTATTTGTATAGCATGCACGTTTAACTACAGACTATATCAATGAAATACAACAAATACCTCTTAAAATCGCATTGATAAACGAGGCTTCGAGTAAAAGAAAATGTATTTTTGTTACGGTTGTGTCAGGATAAATTGTGATACGGTGTTGTTTTCAAACGGTGTGAAATGCGCGTGTGGGTTAATTAGTAGTTTATTGAAATAATGCCATAAATTAAGCTGCCAGGGGCAAGAATGTTGATTGTTAACAATCGCTAGGGGCGAAAACCAGCTTTATTTATAAAAAGGCCAGTTTTATTCAGTTATCAAATTCTGATATGGCTAATTTGCGACTTGATGTTACGTCCAGTCGGGCAAGTGGCGGGCAACCACATTTGCCAAGGTAACTTGCCCTCACCCAAAATCCACTTGCCCGTGGCGTCGGGCAACCGTATTTCCGGAACCCTGACCATACAGGATTCGTCATGCAAATTAACTTATTCCGTTGAAACAAATCTGTCTCGGTTCCCATGTCTAGGTTTCAAATGAGGGTTTGACCATGATAAGAGACAAGCAAATCACTATCCAATACTCTAATGAATCATTTCTGCCACACTAACAAAATGCAAAGCAAAAACGCAAATGAGCTATTGAACTCATATAATCCTCTTTTGCTTATTCTGCCAAAAAGAGATACAACTTTACTGTTCTGAATCAGCATGCAAAGCCAATAGCAAGACAAATATCATCATTATAAATGCATAATATTCCCAACAGACAGCTGAATATAAATGAAACAGACACAAATAACACCATTAGAGAAATCAAGGGCGCATTAATCGACCAGCTTTAAGAAAACTCCAGATTTCTTTACACAACACATGCTATAATATTATAATAGAATTTCACTGAATTGTTTATCAAAACATGATTAATTAATCCTTAACCCGCTAAGCACGACTATAATAGCCTTTGCGTCGTCCATTGTAAACCCAGATCAGCCTACGAGAGGGTTTACAATGTCTGGCTGCTGATCAGTCATTTCGACCAAAACACCCCTTTGTCACATAAATGAAATAGTCTTAATTCAAAGAAAGAACAGTCCATTGTATACATGTAGCGGGTTAAGCTTATTTTGAGATGGAGTAAATACAGATGAATACTCGGAGATTCCCCAATTTTTGCAATAAAAATCTCCTCTGTTTTTTTTCCATGCACGGAACTCATTTCTATGACTGGAGTTTCGAATTTAAAACAAAAGTCCTTACTGAAAACCAAATGGGACCATCCATTTGAAAATGGGTTTTAATGCTTTTGAGACCAGTATAGATCAAGATCAGCTGCGCATTGACGATCTGATAGGGTATCTGCCACTGGTAAACAATGTAGACAGTGCCGATAGTCTTTAGAACTTTTTCCTTGCAACGCGTCACAAATTAAAGCCGCACTAAAAGCAATAAGAATACCCAAAGGTAATCACACGCTGTTAATTAGGTTTGTCAATAGATCTCTGGATCCTCCTGATCAGCTGCGAATGGAATTATCTTGTCACCAGGATAACACTATAGTACTGGGAACAGAGACCGAATAGACAGATCAACTGGAATTGTCAAATTATCTCAACAAAGGACAATTTGACTTATTTATCTTCAACATCATGTGAACAACACTCAGTGGGTCAATCAATATGTTCTTTTATAATTCTAACTCTATAAATTCATCAATGTATAGTTTTGCTCTGTGACTGTGTATTTTGCCTTCGATGAACTTTTTCATAAATTTGAATACCTTGCCACCTCTTAATGCTTTTCGCCAATTTCGTATTTTGTTATTTGTGTTTTGCCATTTTCTGTATGCCATGATTGGGCACCTGAATGGGAACAGAGCTCTTTACAACTTAGTACAGAAGTATTTTTTGACTTTTGTGTATTTTTGTGAAGTGTCTATTTGCTTAAGTGGTAGTTTGCATATTCTGCCCATTTATAATCTAGCTTTTTGCAATTTATTTCCCTGGCAGCTTTGAGAATCTGCATGGTGGCTACAGGTCTGCTTTCCGATAAAAATATTCAAAGTTTTTTGATTGTTCCATACATTTATTAGATGGAAAGTAATCAACTTCTCTGAGATGAAATATTACACTAAATTGTTGTTTGTTTGAATGGTGTTTTACGTGATTTTTAGCTACAGGTCTGCCTTCTGATAAAAAATATTCGAAGTTTGCTGATTGTTCCATTAATTTATTACATTGAAAGTAATTGTTCCATAAATTTATTACATTGAAAGTAATAAAGTTCTCCGAGATGAAATATTATACTAAATTGTTGTTTGTTTGAATGGTGATTAACATGTTAGGCCACATATGATGGTCGGATTGTTTGCGGTAGAGGCAGACTACCTCATGTTTCCTGGATAGAACCAGTACTGTATACCTCACTTGACAAGTTGATCCCCCATTCGAACCCGCAGTGGTGAGAGGCAGGAAAGTGTTAGATGCAGCTTCTGAACTATCCCGGCCACGTATTTGATTATTATTATTATGCAAAGGACAAGGTATGATAAGAGAGTATTTTGGCCCCCAAATTATTTAAAATGCAAAAATAAATAGTTTACTTAATGTATTGCGCATGTTGAAGTAAATTGATATTATATCTTCAATAGATATTTTTAATTGTTTTATTTATCTAGAAGGCTTAACTTGACATTTTTGGTACTTTTGTCAGATTTTGGGCGTTTCTGGGCAAGTTTTTGATCCCAAAAATATAGAGCGCACCCCCGAGCACACACAGTTTTTAGGCTGATGATGTGCCTCTATTATATACTTGTTATGACAAAATACCAGCTGTGCTCGAGGGTGCGCTCTGTATTTCCAGGACCAAAACTTGACAGAAAACTGCTGAAACTGAACAAAAAATGCATTGTTTTTAAAGAAAGGACTTTTTTTTGTGAGTCTCCTAAAGACATTAAGAGCTTTCAAAATTACCTTTAATATGTTTTAATAATGGTTTGGTCCATTCTTAGCTAAAATAAATATTCAAACTTAGTGATTTAAACATTTCAATATTGGGGGCCAATTTTGCTCCTTATCATACCTTGTCCTTTCATACATACGACAGGAGATTATTTTTTTTACAGGATTCTATATTTTCTAAGAACTGTTGTTCTAGTAAACTTTGTTCATTTTTATGACCATACATGAAGTAATATAGCATACACGAACATATGAAAAGATGTCACTTTATTGAATAATGTACATAGGGCTAAAGAATTTCATCTGACCAATTTCAACCAAAAAGATAGATTGTCACATTTATCATGTTGAGATAAAACTAGAAACTGACAGTGCTGAGACACATCAATCAATCTCTGAAATCAATGTTGTGTTACCAGAAAAATAGAAGAAAACCACTCTTCAAATTGTGACTCAGCTAAAACGTTGCCAGAAGAATACAGAAAAATCATTTTCCAAAATATGACTCAGCTGGAACAGGCCGATTCTCTAGGAAACCCGAAACTTCCACTTTTACTTAAAAACAACAAGAGGTCAATGACATTGACCTTGAAGCTCTACTGATAGGTTTTTGATAGCTAGATCAACATTCCTGTGATGTTTCATGAAATTCCATTAAGTAGTTTCAGAGGAGTAGTCGCCACAAGATTTTCCTATATAACTCCATGTAAACAAAGATGGCCGCTGGTGGCCATGTTTGACATCCAATCAAAATGAACTTTGATTAGGACCAACTACATGTCATGCCAGTCATTTTGGTAAAGGTTCCAAATCAATATCTCTTATGGTTTTTCAGAAGTAGTCGCCACAAAATCACATTTTTAAAATCTATTTTTAGCCGTGGCCGCCATCTTGAAATTCCGGCCGACCTGATTTTTTGCTAGGATCAACTAGACATCAAGAGAAACATTCTTGTGAAGTTTCATGAAAATCCACTAAGTAGTTTCAGAGTAGTAGTCGCCACAAGTTTTTGCAATATACTCTATGTAAACACTGATGGCCACTGGCGGCCATGTTTGACATCCAATAAAAATAAACGTTGATTAGGACCAACTACATGTCGTGCCAGTCCTTTTGGTAAAGGTTTCAAATCAATATCACTTATGGTTTTTGAGAAGTAGTCACCACAAAATCGCATTTCTAAAATATGTTTTTAGCAGTGGCAGCCATCTTGAATTTCCGGCGGACCTGAATTTTTGCTAGGATCAACTAGACATCAAGAGCAACGTTTTTGTGAAGTTTTATTAAAATCCGTGATGTAGTTTCAGAGTAGTCACCACAAAAAAAAGTTGACGGACGCCGCACCACGGCATAAGCTCAGCTGATCTTTGATCAGTAGAGGTAATGAAGACCTCTTACTGTATAATCCTCCATGAATTGTGGCATAGCTGAATGGACAAATTTATTGCCATGTCATAAATATCAGCCAGCCAGCTAACCCTTAAGGCATCATTTGCACAACCATTTTGAAAATTTGCAGCCATTTTTTGGTGCGGTGGGCGAGATCTTTTTTTTTTTTCTTGCTTAACTACACTTCCCATCTATTACTTTGTTACAGTGAAAATCCTAGCAGCATGAATGAATAACCTCAAACAGTAAAAGGTCGCGTAATATGACAAAGGTTTCAATGAATGTTTAGTTTGTAACTGACACAAGTCCGAGTGTGTGTTACTATAAATAGATTTTAATGTCTATTATTGCTTGATGTTTATTTACATTTTACATTTCCCTCTGTTTCTTCTTTTTTAAAAATTCCAAACCCGGTATTGAGAACGGGGTATGGCTCTCCCTGCAACGAGAATGACAGGTTTACATCCACCTTGAAACATGGCATAGTTTCAAAGTACTTTGCCCAGTAATACTGCGGGAGTGCATTTTTGAGTGTGTTTTAAGAAATCTGAGATGTGAACCCACTGGGAATCGAACCCGAGACTTGGACGAGTTACAAATACATGTATGCTAAGCACTCAAACACCGCAAGTCTATGTTAATAAACATTTGTTGATAATATGCGATGTTTATAAACTTCTAAAGCCTGGTAAACGTTTGAATCAAATTACAGTATAAGCTACCAACTAAAAAATCAGTCCTCGTATATTTATTTGTGGTGTAAAGTAGAGTCCACATCGTATGCGGGAGGTCGGGTGTTCAAACTCTGGCAAGGTCATACTAAGACTTCATAAAAAGGGTACTAGTGGCCCAATTGCATGAAGCTCAGAATATAAAGGGTAGCGCTAGGACTGGTCTGCCCCGTATCAGAATAATGTGACTATGTGTGGGTATAAAGTTATATCTACGCCGTGGTATTCCAGTATGGCAATACTATAAAGTTGGGCATTTTCATCTTATGGAAGACCCCTGGAGGGACTTCCGACTTCATTCATTCCGACTTTACAACTTCCCTTTTCGTGATTTCTGGAGGACACTGGCGCCATTGAGTATATGAATGCTATACTGTACGCTCGTTCGTGAAAAGAACCACACGTCTACCATCCCGTGAAGGACTTTTCTGTAATCGATCCCAGCAGTTAAATAATCTCTAGTTACAATAACTTCAGGTTGAGCCCTCAACTAGTGATCCAACACTTTTGTTTTGTAAATGATTTAGTATTAAAAACATGTTCATGAATTTAACCTAGTTATGGTTTGTGTGGTTGTTTTTGGCTGCAATTTGTATGGTCGGTATTTATCCCCACACAACTTTTTTTATTCTTCGGTAAACTTGCTTACATCCTTATCGTTATAACCTGCAAGGTCGCCTGTCTATCAATATACCGGCATCTGAGAAATCGGACATATAGCAACATTTGCTAGCATTCAAGATGTCATATAAAAAAGCTTGTTTCCTTAATAAATCATGTTTTGCAGGATGACGTGACAGGTAAATAACATGGCGAAGTCATTATATTCTGCATTCCCAGACGGGGTAATATATCAGCAGACCAAGCTCTTGAAATGAATATGAAATATTCTTAATTCAAACAGGAGACTCAAACTCTAGGAACTATTCAAAACAAAATAACTCCTGTCATTCAGATTTGTTTGTTTGTTTGTTTGTACGGTGTGTTACGTCATTTTCAACAGACATATGGTTATATATGACGGCCGATTTTTTTTGTGGTGGAGGCAGACCACCCACTTTTCCTGGGTAGAACCAGTACTCTACCCCTCCCGCCGTCCGTAAGGATCCACACTTCCTCACTTACAAGTCGAGCTCGACTTGTAAATGAGGAAGTGTCGATTCTTATTCAGATTTAAAATAATTCAGAAATAACCAGCCTGCTGCACTTCTAGTCAGCAGACTAAGACAACCCGTATTCTAGCTTCAAGTCGGCAAACCACACCAGTAAATCAGCCAGTCAGATAACATCCAGCCAGACAGCCAGCAGGACAACCAGTCAACCAGCCAGTCAGACTGTCACAGCCAGATGAACCAGCCAGTCAGACTGTCACAGCCAGATGACCAGTCAGACTGTCACAGCCAGTCAGCAGGATAACCAGTCAACCAACCAGTCAGACTGTCACAGCCAGTCAGCCAGATGACCAGACAACCAGTCAGACTGTCACAGCCAGTCAGCCAAGACTGTCACAGCCAGTCAGCCAGATGACCAGTCAACCAGCGAGTCATACTGTCACAACCAGTCAGCCAGCCAGTCAGACTGTCACATCCAGTCAGCCCTATAACCAGTCAACCAGCCAGATAACCAGTCAACTAGCAAGCCAGACAGCCAGATACACACCCAGTTAAACACACAGATATATAACCAGTCAACCTAGCTAGCCAGATAACCAGTCAACTAGATAACCTGTCAATCATATGACCAGACAGACACTGTCAGCCAGATAACCATATAACCAGTCAACCAACCAGTCAAGCAACCAACCAGTCAAGCAACCACCAGTCAGGCAGGTGGCAGGCAGGCAGGCAGGCAGGCAGACAGACAGACAGACTCACCTCTAATGTAGTCGTGACTATTTTATCTACTGATGAGAAGTAGGTGTCCCACAGGAACTGTGTTTGCTGCCGTAGTGACAGAATCTCGGTATGTGATATAGATCGTACTATTGAAGGCACCTGAAACGATAATTCATGGAAACATTAGATCAAACCAAACTATGGAAAAATTACATTCACTTTTACTTTCAGTTGAAAAAAACTCGGAATAAACTTCACTTTTCAAGAAGGCTACTTCGCATGTATAGTTTGTTTCTCAATAGAAAATGCTATTCCACTGAAAATACACTGACTGTTGTTGTCTCGCATAAACTTTTTTTTATCTTCATCTTTTTCCCAAGGCACGTTATTGTTGGTACTAGTATGATGGGAAAATAATGGAAATATTACAGCTGATTCACATTTATCAGCATTTATGAGGTTAAACACTGACTGTAAATGGTAAATTTGTCATTTAATGTTCCTCGAAAAAATCAATAAAATCAGAAAATCAATTCTTTTAAGTCAATACTTAATTAATTAACAACTTACACACGATGTGTGAAACATTTTGGAATGTCGAATGTGATTTTTCTCACAAGACAGCAAATTGGACTACATTATCATAAATATTTTTTTAACAAAAATATGGGATTTTAACTACATTTGGTAGTGATGTGTATATTCATGTAGTGTATTGATGAGTGTAGGTCTATCAGTGACTTTGAAACTCGTTACATTTCAGATACGCAAGAGTATTGGCGATTACACCGTATTCTGTTTTTCCATTTTAATTACCGATATGGGATCACTATAAGACACCTATAAAACACAAGAACCATTGCACATGTTTCCAGAAGGTTTCCGTATGGATATATTTTATGTTTTATTTACCAGCGTGATAAATATTGATGGTTTTGGCAGACTGATCACTCACTACCTGGTTGATGGTGCAGTACATCTGGGGAAACAATCACCAGAATGCAGACAGGGGCTACAAACATACTGAAGATGCTATGCAGTTGTCTTACCTATAACCTCCCAGCCAAAATCCCCTAAAATGCCTATTAAGTACCTCCATCACTCACTATATCTTAATATCAGAGAATGTACACCTGTATTTATTGATGAATTACCTCCCTTAGTACTAATTTTCAATCCTCTCTTTTGATTACTTCCTTTACATGGCCACATACTATTCATAGTTATCAGTAATTGGGAAAAGGAACTATCAAAGAACCCTTCAGATATTAACTACATTTTCTTTTCTAGTAAAACCTAACTTCATGTTGTTTCAATCAATAAAACAAGATTTAATGTGCTTATTTAGTACTGTAAAATCAAAGGAAGCCTGGTGATGCAATAATGCACCTCACAACCATAAAAGTTATCAAACCAGTGTTTACATAGACATATGGCACCCACTCAACACAATTAGAATTCCTACATCAGCAGTTTTACTGTCTCTTCTTTATTATATAAAGAATACCAAGGTCATAACACTATCATCTAAAAGCTATCATCTAAAAGCTATCATCTAAAAGTCATTTCTAAAAGTCTCTAAAAGCAGTTAATTTGCACTGGCAGTTAATTTGCACTGATGCGTCTAGGAGAAGGTATCAGAGACAAACAATATCAGCCATAGGAGTTGTGATGTAACGTTTATAGCACTCCATGGCTAAGCGCACATTGAATATAGAATAGAATAGAGTATGTTATTTTTTAAAAGTAAAACTTAAGTCAGTTTTTAAGGGCTTACAAATGATGAACTTGCAAGTGTTTTATCATTTTACAAATGATAGATTTAGCAAATGATAAATTTTTTAAAAGCACTTATCCGCCAAATAATGGCATCATTATACACTATAAATATTTTATCTAAACCCTATCCAGGTGTTCAGGTCATAAAATAATGTATATATATAATTATGCTGATTAAAATTATATATTTATTCATGGGTTCTTAAAATATCGGAGACTGAATATGTGTAAAATGAATTATGAGTTGGTAACTCGTTTTTGGGGTTTATTGGCTTGGCTGGTTAAAGCCGTTTATACTGTGTCATAGAGTTGGTTAAAAATATGCAAGTTATATAGATTTGTACTCAGTTGCAAAAGAAACTGGACACTTTGAACGTTTTACTTTACACCCTATCCTCTTTATCAAGCGACAGTCCCTTAATGATTCGACCTATTGAAAAACAAATGACAAGATGATATTGGCAATGGAATGATAAAAATTTGGTACCAAACATGGCATATTCATTTTTGGAATTTGTCAATTTAATTCTAAAAAAACTTTATACAATTAAATCTAAACAAAACACAGTGTCCACTTTCTTTTGCAACTGAGTATATATATATAACTCATCATCAGTAGGTTTAGAATGGTACAATGTGCCTGTTGATATATAACTGATCATCAGTAGGTTTAGAATGGTACAATGTGCCTGTTGATGAGTATATATATATATAACTCATCATCAGTAGGTTTAGAATGGTACAATGTGCCTGTTGATGGCAGGATAGGGACTTTAAGAATTATTTCAATACAACATATTATAACACACCTAAACTAATTATCATATTACATTTCATGCAAGGATTTACTGGAAATTCTGAGTAATGAAACAGACAGTGGTATTTGCCATTAGACAAATAATTTTATTTCTATTTTTTGTATTTTTTTTCCTCTATTCATAATTAGCACTATATGCAACTTACGTAAGCGGTGTCAGACATGAGCAAATGATGTAAATTAGCAAATGACATATACATTAGCGAATGACAAATTAGAGAATGACTTACATTAGCAAATGATGCAAATGATGCTAATTAGAGAATTAGAGAATGATTTACATTAGCGAATGACATACATTAGCAAATGACTTACATTAGCAAATGACTTACATTAGCAAATGACTTATAATATCGAATGACTTATATTATCGAATGATGCAAATTAGAGAACTGAATTGAACTGAATGTTGTTTAACGGCTCATCAACACAGTATAGGTTATTTAGAGCCGCCCCAGAGAGAGGTGAAGGATACATAGGAATCTGGGAACCGTGCCCTACTCTTATTATCGAATAGATTCCTATGGTTCTTTAACGTGCTCGGAGGATTAGAATGACATACATTAGACAATGATTTACATTAGTGAATAACATACATTAGCGAATGACTTATATTAGCGAATTATTTACATCAGCAAATAATGCAAATTATAGAATGACATAAATTAGAGAATGACTTACATTAGCGAATGACTTACATTTGCAAATGATGCAAATTAGAGAATGACATAAATTAGAGAATGACTTACATTAGCGAATGTCTTATATTGGCAAATGATGCAAATTAGAGAATGACATAAATTAGAGAAATACTTCCATTAGCAAATGACTTACATTAGCAAATGACGCAAATTAGAGAATTAATTGCATTAGCGAATGGCGTACATTAGCAAATGACTTACATTAGCGAATGAGGTACATCAGCGAATGAGGTACATCAGCGAATGACGTACATCAGCGAATGACGTACATCATCGAATGAAATAATAGAAGAATGATGCAAATTAGCAAATGATGTAACATAGTTGTCTCAACGGCAAGTTTATCTATTGACGCGAGTTGTTTCAACGAAAGGCGGCCGCGGTGACCCAGTATGTAGCATGTAGACTTTGAATCCGAGTCTGCGCCTCATTAGAGCAAATGGATTTATTCAGTGGGCAAGACAGTCCATCGGGTGGGGACTTCATTTGTGGCCCCATGTATCGGAGTCCATCCCGCTAAGCATGACTATAATAGCCTTTGCGTCCATTGTAAACCCAGTTCAGTCTGCGAGAGGTTGATCAGAGTTTACAATGTCTGGCTGCTGATCAGTCATTTTCCCCAAAACACCCCTTTGTCACATAAATGGAATGGTCTTAACTGAAACAAAGAACAGTCCATTATATATCTATAGCGGGTTAAGGGAGAAAGAACCACAGAAATCTATGCGGTAGTAATAGTAGGGCAAGGTTCCCAGATATATCCTTCCCTTTTCATAATCAATCAAATGTTTCGATGATAAATGTAGAATTCCATGACTGTAAATGTACTGGGACTTGGCAATTTATTCAACTTCACTAATTCACTAATTGACATTCTTCAGAGCCTAAATGCAAAGAAATTGTGTGATGTGCTCTTAAAAACAAGAACAAAATTTAATTCAGAAATTGACATACCATTTTAAACATTCAAGGTCCTAATTGGCAATGTATTCATCAATGTGCACTTCACAAATTCACTAACTGATATTCTTCAGTTTACATTGCCACTAGTGCTTAGTGATTTAAATGCAAAGAAATTTTGAGATATGCACTAAATAACGATGACAAAACCAATTAAGTATTTCGCAATTACTTTAGAAAAATAAAATATAAAATTCAATAAAGTTTCATTTTTAAATTCTGGATTTATTTTCCTCGGGACAGGCAAATCTGATCAACAGACTTAATTGTGCTCAATTCTCTTTTGTTTTATCAGATGAGAATTTTCCTCAGGAAATAAATCAACTATTTAACCCTTAACCCACTACATATACATAATGAACTGTTCTTTCTTTGAACTAAGACCATTCCATTTATGTGACAAAGGGGTGTTTTGGGGGAAATGACTGATCAGCAGCACATTGGGTTTACAATGGATGCAAAGGCTATTATAGTGGTGCTTAGCGGGTTAAGGGTTAATGAAACAAATTAATCACTTAATATATACTCGGTAAAACAAGTTTTGGACCAGGGCATATAATGGCGCATAAAAATAAAAGCAGTTGACGGATTTTAATATTCTATGTATCAAATCAAAGACAAAAATGTATTCCATTACATAAAATAAAATAAACAAACAATATCACTGGTAAACAATCACAGTAGCTATCCGAATGCACTAAGGGTCACTAAAAAAGGTTGCAAAATTTCTCAATAATGAGTATAATCGCCACCATTTCGATGACACTCCATGAGCCAGTGAGGCTGTCCCTGGTCGAATACACAAACAGTGTTCGAACCCGTACAATGATCGCTGAACCATGATATTCGACCATAACCGTTATTATCTCAGTTGATAATTGACAAGAGATCAACAATCAACAACAATTATCGTTTACAATAAAAGTTGGCAAAAAAATAATAATCTTTTTATTAGTTACTCGAATGTCTGTAACTGTTATTTTTTATGGACTTTGCAACATTTTTTACAGACCCTTTGTGTGTTCGCGATATTTTTTTAAAGTCAAATCTTGTTTGAAATTTAATGTTTCTGGTAGCAAATTAACTGGGTGGGATAGACCTTGGTTACTGAAAAAAGATACTTCAGTTCTGTCATCCAGTTCTATTTTTATATGACTTTATATACCCTTGTCCAAAACTTTTTTTACCGAGTATATTATGTAATAGATAGAGTCTGGACTCACAGACTTGATCCATTTGAACACAGATATGGGCGATGTAGCTCCTGGAGGTTTTTAAATAATCAGCAACCCTTGACAGCTCGTGTACTTAGTGAGCATGTCAAAATTACTGTTCTCTAACTTCTATTCATTGAAAGTTAGAGAATGGTATACCCCGTTACAGTAATTCTGAATTGAAGGATTTAATGCTTTGCATTCATTTCAACCAAACTTCTACTATATTCATGGTTTACCAGAACTTCTTGTCATCAACATTCTGAATTCATGAGATTTTGTCTCACATTCCTATTGTTTGACCTTGACTATCTTTATTAATGGAATAGTTTCCCACAATGCTTCAGTAAGAATTTCTAAATTACTTCTCCACTGATGCAATCAAACATGTTCAATAAAGATGTATTTGAATTGATTTATGACTCATTAACACATTATAATGTTATTTCAACTGAATTGAATGTTGTTTAACGGCTCATCAACACAGTATAGGTTATTTAGAGCCGCCTCAGAGAGAGGGGACGGATACATAGGAATCCGGGAACCTGCTCTACTCTTATTATCCAATAGATTCTTATGGTTCTTTAACGTGCTCGGAGGATAGACCGCTACATGGGACCGCCCGGTTTACGTCCCCACGGACGAGGCTAAGGGAAAGTGTCTTGCCCAAGAACACACTGACAGAACTCAGTGACACCACGGAGGATTGAACCCGGCGCCTCCGGTTACAAATCCACCGCGCTACCGACTGCGCCACGCCAGCCCTATGTTATTTCAAGCCTCCCCAGAGAGTGGGCAAGGATGCATTGGTATCCAGGAACTGTGCACTATACACTTATTATGGAAAAGATACCTATGGTTTAATCTTTAACATGGGCTAAGGTTAGACTTAAATTTGATACACTGGACCACCGATACATGGGACCACCGGCACATAGGACCACCGACACACTGGACCACCGACACACGGGACCACGGACCACAGACTCACGGGATCACTGATACACGGAACCACCGATACACGCGACCACTAACTCATGACCGCCAATACACGCGACCACTAATACACGTGACCACCTATACACGCGACCACTAATACACGGGACCACCGATACACAGGACCTCTTTGTATCTGTCCCCATTTGACCGACAAGACCAAGATTTCAAGATGTTAACGTCCTAATTAAGCTTATTCTCAGTATGCAGAAACAGGTCATATGTTTGTGTTTTAAATGAATCCAGCAGAATCTTGAAACACAATTGTTACGCATGCCACTACATGCCATTACGTGTCAGTACAAGAAACAAGAAATCAAAGGTAAAAAGCCAAACAATTTCCATTTTCAGTACAATTACGTTAGATTTCTATAATCCCGAAAAAATTTACATTAAACAAAACTGTTTTATTTTTTATTTTTACTGGAGGTTCTCCAGCCTTTATCTCATGCATAATTACACAGGGTGCTAGGATTACATGTAGAGGAGACCTGTCAGAGTAACCCACCTTTGATGTGAGTGTCTATCCAATACACATTAACTGAGCCTCAAAGTCGAACATGGCTATCTGGCACCATTTCCTCTTCAAGAACGCATTTTGTAAGCATTTTGTAATTGGGTCGAAGGTAAGATCTTTGGAACAGATTTCGGAATTTCAGATTTTAATCCAACTTTGCCTTGGTTCCCATGCTACCGGCATCTCAGAATAGGTCATGAGGTAAGAATTAAGGAGAATGCAAGCATTGGAAGGTCAGAGAATTATAGAACTTAAGGAGGGTTGGGAGTCAAAGAGTTGTTATTTAAATGGCTCTGAAAAAATCTGAATGAAAGAAATGGATTGGCAGTTGTAGTATACCGAGCACGACCAGTATTAAGTGGAGACAAAACTCCAAGGGTGGAAATTTATAAAATTGTATAAATGTAATATTATTAGTTAGGCACCATGTGCAAAGTTGAGGTGAGTGATTATAAGGCTGGATCCTCACCTCACAATTGGACAGACTTTGTGGTGTTCAGATAAATCGATTTGATCAACCATAGATCCTAATGGCTCTGCACGATCAATTAAAAAATAATTTGAAAACTATTTGGTCAACCACAGATCATAATGGCTCTGCATGATCGCTTAAAAAATAATCTGAAAACGATCATCTTCTTTTTTTTGATCATTATAGAAAGTATATATAACTCAAGTCTTACCTTCTTAATGTTACAAAGAAAGAGAACAAAAATGTATCAACCTTTATTCCATGTAAGATTTATGAGCAGTAGCCAAAATAGCCAATGGATACTAAATATTCCGAAATTATTTTAAAGAAGTATTTTTGCACTTTTTTTTCCCACTGAAATACATTTTTTATAATTTTGGAAAGTCTGACTAATTACTTTTCAAACCTTTGTGCCAACCTAGATATTACATCTAACTAGCCATAAGAACATGTATACAATAGACTCTGTACGATAAAAACACCTCAAATTGAACTCGGTAACTTCAAAGATAACGGATTTTCAAAAACCTATTAATTATTGATAATTTGTTGGTTTTGCAAAACCAATGATTGATCATGAAAAACTAACCACTTTGAGGATAGTTTGTTGATTAAATTTTCTACACTATAATCATCTCGGCGAAACTAGAAAAGCCATGCAAGGAAGTTTATACAAGCTTTTTTTATATATCATATGAATTGCATCGTCTTTCTTGAGATAAATAAAAATTGTGCGAAAAAAAGTCCACATTTCAATTTGGCATAAATGGGTGAAGGACTATAAACCTTCAGCCTACACATACACACACACACACACGTCCCGGACATTACAGTCACATAGTCATGACTTGGATTTTTTATATTTTTTAATCTTCTAGAAAAAGTCTGTTCAACCTACTGAGTACTCCCTTTAAATTCAAGTTGTACGTTATTGTAACATTGCAGTATAAATTATCATCCTGCCGTTTCTATATATTGTTTCCATGGCATCCACTAACAACAAATGGTGGCAAATAACCCATTTCAGATCAAACATATTAAGTGGCATCAGCTGAAATCACATGTAATTGGATTTAAGAGATCCAACTTCCTTGAAAATGTTTGAATCATCCGGGAATCTTTATTCTGGCTGTCATTCCACAGGAAGTAATCTAGTTGAGTAATGCATTCAGGACGAAACTCGGTAGGACTCAAATCGCAAAAATCCGAAATTAACCAAGCACAAAGAAGGAATACATGAATACTTAAGGAAAATATAAATGAAATGCTGTTTTTCATCCAAAACACATCTTATTAGGTTAGTTTGGGACAGTAACCTTAGAAGGAGATGAGATGATGGATTACGTTTACCATCAGACATGCCTTCGTCTAGGAGCAACCTATCCTATATCAGTCATTTAACGGTCGTAAATCGTGTTTAATGGTCGTAAATCGTGTTTAACAGCTCCACTAACGCGTCGCCATTAAACAAAATTTACCAACATTAAACGACTGATTATAGTACCGTGGCAACATTCAAAATTTCAATACACTTAACCCTACAATAACTGCAAACTTGCCAGTCTAAACATAATTTTGAGATTAATCACAGACCTAATAACAAATTTATTTATTAATATGTCTGTGGTTTAATCAAGTTGAATTTGCTTTTATAGCTCACCAGCACAGAAAGACTATAATTATGGCATTATGGCGATAAAAGAACTTAACATTCCAGACTGGATTTCCAAAGCTAGTATTTCATTTAACATGGGTTTGACTGTGGTCCTTGAATGCTACCTTAATTCTCTCTTCGACTTTTTATATCTACATGTACTTTTCTTCTTCAAAATTCTTCAGTATTTTTATGCCTCATATTTTTATGTGGATGAAAATGAATCCAGATCCAGAAAGTTCATATCCGTCTTGGCGTCATATACTCATATTGTGTTTTTATGCCATAAAACCCAATTCACTTCAATTAGTTAAATTACTTAATTATTACTTAATTAAATATTTACCTTATACACTAAGCACTTACAAATAAAACGGAAATCAGATTTGTAAAATTGATCAGGAGAGTTGCTGCAACATCTGCTAAATGTTGCACTAGAATTCTCTGCAGCGTTTACTGTTAACGATCTGGCAAATTTTCTGTGCAACGTGCCATTTCCATGTGTGGAGTAGTGACATGTGAATTCCCGATAGTAAAATGATTGTCACTCTGTCTACCCAAGCAGAAATAACGGCTCTATATTAAATTGGAAATAAGATTTTGAGTATCTCAGAAGATTCAAAGAGTTTCGGAACAGTTTTTTTTGCGTCTGCTGAGCAGGGAATATACTGGAAATGGAAACCTTGCAACAGTTGCTCTGCTTTCGGCATTTGGTCAAATAAAATAATACTTGTGTTTACTGCCCGTAACCCGACCGACTCCCTTAAAACACCATCAACTCCTCTGTTTTTTATTGGAAATAAAACAAAAACAAAAACACAGAATTATTCAGACAAGTGTTCGTCAACCAAAAGGAGAACAAATGCCAGTAATGGTGGCTTCCATCGATAGCAATCACATGCTTTGTTTTAATAGAATTTAGGTTTACGAAATGCCTCCTAAATTAATGAAATCGGGTTAAAATAAAGACAGCCACTCAAATATGTTGGTACATGTACCTTATTGTTCATGTGCTTTAAAATCTTCATAGGAACAATAAAATAAACAAGAGCACCGCCATCGATGCAGACGCTCGACTTTGGTGAAATTACAATTGATAAACATATTTAGTTTCCATCAATTACATACAAGAGAATCGGTAGAACCAATGGATGCAGCAGTTTTCAATTTGCAGTCCCAAAGTAGTTTTGAAGTCATGCTCCGGACAAGAATTCCAAGTACAAAATTACAAAGGGCAAGTATTACTCTAATTTGAATGAAGACAGAGTTATGGTTCTTGCACTCTGCACTTCCTCTCATTGCCCTCAAAGTATGAAAAGGGCCATAATTCTGTCACAATAAAAGCAAGAGTTATAGCATCTGACTCTGTGGTGTCAACGAATGATGCTGAATACATGTGTGAAATTTCAATCCATTGCATAAAGTGGTTTAGGAGATACAAGCTTACCTACAAACTTTAACCAAGCTTACAATGTCATACAAGCTTTAACCAGGTCCTCTAAGTATGAAAAGGGCCATAGTTCTGTCAAAATAAAAGCAAGAGTTATATCACCTGACTCTGTGGTGTCAACGAATGATGCTGAATACAAGTCATGTGTGAAGTTTCAATCTATTATGTATGGTTTGGGAGATACTTACATACAAACTTTAAGCAGGGGACGCAGACGTCGACAACGACTACGATGATCAAGTGATGACAATAGCTCTTTCAATAGCTCTTTAAGTCGAGCTAAAAATAAAATGAAAAGCCTACCTTGGGCTACTTACCCATGTTCTTCTTAACAATGTTATAGTCAACACAGGTATTATTTTATTTGGCCTCAATGCTCTGTGTCAACTAATCAGATTGCTGTTTGAATTTAAAACAATACATTTTAAGACAACCTCTTTTATTACTGAACAGATTGGGCTACACATATACAATAGTAACTATAAATCTATTCATTCTGTAGGTTTATATAGATGTGGCTACTTCTGGCTTTATAGATATCTATTCATTGTGTAGGTTTATATAGATGTGGCTACTTCTGGCTTTATGTGGCTTTATAGATATCTATTCATTGTGTAGGTTTATATAGATGTGGCTACTTCTGGCTTTATGTGGCTTTATAGATATCTATTCATTCTGTAGGTTTATATAGATGTGGCTACTTCTGGCTTTATGTGGCTTTATAGATATCTATTCATTCTGTAGGTTTATATAGATGTGGCTACTTCTGGCTTTATGTGGCTTTATAGATATATATTAATTCTGTAGGTTTATATAGATGTGGTTACTTCTGGCTTTATGTGGCTTTATAGATATCTATTCATTCTGTAGGTTTATATAGATGTGGCTACTTCTGGCTTTATGTGGCTTTATAGATATATATTCATTCTGTAGGTTTATATAGATGTGGTTACTTCTGGCTTTATGTGGCTTTATAGATATCTATTCATTGTGTAGGTTTATATAGATGTGGCTACTTCTGGCTTTATAGATATCTATTCATTCTGTAGGTTTATATAGATGTGGCTACTTCTGGCTTTATGTGGCTTTATAGATATCTATTCATTCTGTAGGTTTATATAGATGTGGTTACTTCTGGCTTTATGTGGCTTTATAGATATCTATTCATTCTGTAGGTTTATATAGATGTGGCTACTTCTGGCTTTATGTGGCTTTATAGATATCTATTAATTCTGTAGGTTTATATAGATGTGGTTACTTCTGGCTTTATGTGGCTTTATAGATATCTATTCATTCTGTAGGTTTATATAGATGTGGTTACTTCTGGCTTTATGTGGCTTTATAGATATATATTCATTCTGTAGGTTTATATAGATGTGGTTACTTCTGGCTTTATGTGGCTTTATAGATATCTATTCATTCTCTAGGTTTATATAGATGTGGTTACTTCTGGCTTTATGTGGCTTTATAGATTATATGGAAAATAATGTAGTAGCCACCTAAACCCAAACTGTTAGAATGTTCACGTTCATAAAACATGCAACACATGGGCAGTTTTAATTCCCTTTTACGATGTACAATAGCATGCGCCAGCAAGCGCACCCACCCCATTATAGTTTTTATTTAGAGGAAAAAATACGTCAAGTGCTAACATATAAAGAATGCATCTTAGTGCAATGAGGACGTTTCTCCAGAACTTGTTTTCCTTTAAGGATCACTAAATTGTTAAGAGTGCATACAATAGAGTGCATACAATAAAGTGCAAACAATATATTGCAGACAACAGAGAGCAGACTAAGAGGTCAATACAAACGGATATTTACAGACCATAGCTTTATATATATATATATACTCGCCGTCATAAGAAAGTATCCACTTCTAAATATTGATATACAAATACCATGAGAACCAATAATCACAATTTTTCGTATTATTATATTAGATACAACATTTACAAACATGTTTTAATATGAAATATGAACATTCAATAAAGAATAAAATGTTTAAATCGATTCTAAAGCACAACAGACGGAAAACAAAAGTCACAGACCTAATAACTTTACAGCTGGTCCCATAAGTGCTCTATCGGACTTAAAGGTCCGGTGAAAAAGCAGACCAGGGTAGCACATTGACGTTATTGGCCACCAAGAAGTCGGTGGTCAATCTTGCTGAGTGTGGCCTGGCGTTATCCTGTTGGTACAGTGTAACGTTAGGGTGGTTAGCAACGAATGACAAAACAACTGGTTGGAGTATCTCGTCCACGTAACGTTATTAGGTCTGCGACTTTTGTTTTCCGCCTGTTGCGCTTTAGAATCAATTTAAACATTTTATTCTTTATTTCTTCATATTAAAACGTGTTTGTAAATGTTGTATCTAATATAATAATACGAAAAATTGTGATTATTGGTTCTCATGGTATTTGTATATCAATATTTAGAAGTGGATACTTTCTTATGACGGCGAGTATACATATAGTGTGGATACTTTCTTATGACGGTGAGTATACATATAGTGCATCTGAGGAAGTTAAAGAGGATTTTGTTTGTTCAGAAATGTGTCTTCTTTAGGGTAAAAGTCCCTCTGTCCATGCCACTACAAACACTAAAGCGGTGAGGTGAAATACAATAACATCCACGCCTTCATTTTTACTATCCACCGACTTTTAAACATAAACAGTTTTAACTGCACCGTATAGACAAAGCAGGGAAATACAATAACATCCGGCGCCTTCATTTTTACTATAAACATCAACAGTTGAAACTGCTCTGTAGACAACACTGTTACTGTCTTAGTGAAAAGCTATGTTTATCTTTTATCTTCTACTGAAATTGCAATAAACTGAAAAAACAGTAATACAGACTCTTGCCCCCAGCAAAAATAAATTGTTTCACTCTTGCACTAATCTATCCATTTATCAAAGTGTGAATGCAAAACGATTGTAACTTGTGTTTTATTTATACATAATTACAATAGTTTTGCATTCACCTCTCGTTATCTGTAAGGTTATACACCTAATGTGACAGTTCAGCTTCCTCTTAAAGAAACCAGGCTTTAAATCCCTGTGTTTAATTATGATGTTCTGTCTGGAAAATACTGTATTTTACCTGGTATATAGTACCAGGTTTTTTTATTTCTTTTACAGTTTATGAAATGGGGGTGGGTGCGTACAATACAAGAAAACAATACAAAAATCAATGTCAGAATGGTAAAAAATGCCGATAAAAACATCCCGGACTGACAGACAGACATTTGTGAATGCCAATTATTGCTTTATACAAGTAATTTATCGACTTAATTTGACATAGAAATGAATAAAGTTTAAAGCTTGGTTTTATATAAATGTTTGCATATTTGTTGTAGAATTTCACTATATGAGTGTAAACAAAATGAGTGAACAGACTTGATATCACGTGATTTCCGGCTCATTAGACTGGTACATGTAGTATTGTTACAGTTCAATTCTATTCTGATATTTAAATGCAGCAGACTGACAGTGAAGTGCATTTTATTCGGATTTATGTGGGGAGAGTGGACGCATGAGCAGATGCAAGAGCAAATAAATAAACACACAAACTCTTCTAAGTAGTTTATTTTACCAAATATTTTATTTTAGCCAACCTAATAATTAACTATTAATACTACAGTCTGAATATATGCTTTAGACAAACGAAAATCTTGCTTCTTTTTATGCTTCTTTGCCAATCTGACTTCACCTTTATCTAAGAAGTATTTTGATGCGCAATATACACAGACTTATTTACCCAGGTTTGACCACTAAGAAGGGGGTGCGCACTATGTACGGGTGCGCACTATACACGATAAATATATGGTACTACTGTCACAGTGGTAGTTATGAACAAGGGCAGACAGGAAAGGCTGTTTGGGTTCTTTGGTCTGACTGTTATCTGCTTTAATCTGTAGGTGTACAAATGTGGTGTGACGCTGAGTAAGTCGCTTACAGGCCATCACTGGTAGCAGCTATTGTCTCCGTGGCGTGTGACGCTGAGTAAGTCGCTTACAGGCCATCACTGGTAGCAGCTATTGTCTCCGTGGCGTGTGACGCTGAGTAAGTCGCTTACAGGCCATCACTGGTAGCAGCTATTGTCTCCGTGGCGTGTGACGCTGAGTAAGTCGCTTACAGGCCATCACTGGTAGCAGCTATTGTCTCCGTGGCTGAGTGGTTAAGTGTGTTGCGTTGTAAACCTTCACCTCTCACCGCTGCAGGTTTAAATCCCACTGGGAGCTCAACTTGTGAGGAAGTGTCAATTTTTACGGATGGCGGGAGGTGTACAGTACTGGTTCTACCCAGGAAAATTGGGTGGTCTGCCTCCACCACAAAACATCGACCGTCATAAAATTATATAACCTTACATGTGTTGAAAATGACGTAAAACACCATACAAACAAACAAACAAACACAATTTCTATAACTGCAGTAAACTAGTAGATGCATACAAATTTGACAGTTAGGGATAATGACTTTTGTTCAGAAATAATAGTAATTTATCTTTTATTTAAATTAAAAAAAAACTGTGCAGAGTATTGTTTAATTTATCGACATGCTAAACTATATGGTTTAAACAGTCTGCTCTAAGAACTATTTCTAGTTCACGGAACAACCTCGTTAGTCACTATCCAACGAATGAAGCAGTGGGAGGAGGGAACATGCAGTCACACAAACATTCCAAGGCGGCATCTGAATATTGCAACCTTTTCGTAATGAAGCAAGCCATCACTAGAAATGATTCTGCCCTTCCATTATTATTTTTTTTAAAACAAAAATTGGATAACTCGCAGGCTGATCTGGGTTTACAAAAATGTCCGGCTGCTCAGCAGTCATTTCTCCAAAACACCTCTTTGTCACATAAATGGAATGGTCTAAATTTAAAGAAAGAACAGTCCATTATACATTCATAGTGGGCTAAGGGTTAAGAACCAGAGGAATCTAAGACTATACTCTCTGAAAGACCTCAATTTTCAATTGAATAAAGCTCATTATCACAATCTGGTCCAGTATGAACAAATAAACCTAATCCTGGTAATTCAAAATACTGACTTTTGTAAACCCATAGGGAGATAACTCTCTTACTCACACAAAGAAGACAGCTCTTGTTTACAAGTCAATAATATAGTCTCAAAGCTAAGATTCATTGCCCTCTTTTACTATACAAACAAACATGTGTTTTCTTTCTAACAACCAGTATTGTAGATATGCCAATATTGTTTACCCACAACATTCGACCCCCACTATAAACTGTTTTAAGTTAATCATGAGATGTACAGACCAGCCACCTCCAGGTTTTTGTACCCAAATTCATATTTTTCAACATGACATTTTGGTATGTGGAGGCCATGTGGTGTTTCACTTTAAACAACGCATAGTTCAAAATAAAACCCAACTACAGACCGTGTCTATTCCTGGTCGACATGTCAGTCTATTTTTAGGTAGCAAAAGTTCAATGATTTGTTTTACTCGTTTGTTAGCCGATACCTTTTTGCATATTTTCTTGACAGAAGCTCTCAGTAATAATGCTTAAATATCTAAAACAGATTAGGAACCAGTAAGAAATGATTTTATTTTTGGTGTGAGATTACTTTTAAATGAACTGAGAATTGATGTTTGTTGTTTCTGTTTCATAGCATGTCTGTGTTCTATTTGTACCTTTTTTTTTTGTCTTCAAAATTATTTTATTTTTGTTGTGAGATTAGTTTTAAAGAGAATTGAAGTTTTCCGTTTTTTGATTTCATAACAGGTCTGTGCTTTATCTGCATCAGAAATAAATTGATTTGTGTTGTAAGATCAAGTTTTGAAGGAATTTATCATTTCGTTACAGGTCTGTATTCTATTTTCACCAGAAAAATGCTTAAATAACACAAAACAAGCAAGCTACATAATGAATCATTTCTACCCTGGTGTCTGTCCCTGTTTGTGCTTCCTTTACCTGGTAAACAGAAATATAAACTGAAACGCAAAAGAAACGCAACACGGGAATTTCCGCTATATATTGTATGTACAATATGCTGCTGTTAATCGAATGGTACATGGCTACGTAAGACCTTTCCTTTTGGAAAAAAATACTAAAACAACACATAATACAGCAAATAGTATTCCTTCAAGTATAGTATTCCTTCAAAGTTTCATTATTGACAGAGTACGCGTCTGGCTCAAGCATGTAGCAAACTTAGGATGCAAAATTTTGCAAACTCTTTACGTTAAATACAGTACTGAACTGGCTCAGTTTTTCAAAGAGCAACTTCAACATTTACGAAGTTCTTGTTACAGGTGTAGTGTGATTAAAATGTCTACAACATCACAGTTGTTTCATTTTCTAATTAACTGCAACTTTTTTTTTACAAAACATCTTGGGATTTCTTTGCAATATTATGTGCAATTAAGTGTGCAGTATATACAATGTATAGCAGAAATTCACCTGTTGCATTTCTTTTGCGTTTCAGTATAGGTCTCCTCATCAAGGCAAAACTTAAATACAGGCCTCCACTCAGGTACATCATTAGTTTTATTTAAAGTTTCAATGCTGCTGAGTGTTCCTAACTGTGAAATCAACCTTAAAGGTTAAACATTTTTTTATAATCATTTACAAATTAGGGACCCTTTTGATTTTTATTAAAGTGTATTTGTTTCAAGTTTCAAAAGCCTCTTTGAACCTCTTACAAGGGGACATACTTAAAAAAAATATATGATTCAGTGAGTATATTAAATGTGGGCCTTTTCCAGATGTTTTTGTAGATGTGTACAAAGTTCATTGTTGTAGACTTAATACTCTGAAAGTTATTAGCCACAATCATTTGTCAGCAAATTAAATGGACAAGATGGACAGACGGACGCCTCGACATATTAATACAACCTATCTGAAAACGAGTGTATAAGAAGACATACCATCTGCTATAATTTGAAAAGTGTAAGAAATGACTTCATTATCTTTGGTAAAAAAATAATGTTTTTTTTTAAAACAAATCTAAAGTGAAATTTTTTTAGGTATATTTTTATGTTTTCATTTTCTTCAAACACAAAATCATAAAAGAATCGGGCATTCTTCTCTGTTACATATGGGGAAATTGTGTGGTCTCGTGTATTGTAGTCTAGTTTCCAAGGATTCTATTCTTGATTGATTGATGTATAACATCATTTTCCAGCACATTGTAGGCTACGTATGATGGTCGATATTATGATATATGGTGAAGGCAAACCACCCAACTATTCCTGAGTAGAAACAGTACTGTATACCTCCCGCCATCCGTAAGAATCGACACTTTCTCACAAGCCGAGCTCCCAATGGGATTCGAACCTGAACCCATCGACAGTCATATATGGCCTAAAATGTGCTAAAATGACATAAAACATCATTCAAACAAACATATTGTTCCATATAAACTGCCATGATGAGGTTTACCAAGTAGATATGATCAGCCTTTAAACATTTTTTTCTTCTCCATTATTTCTGAGTAATATTAACTGTCAAGATGAGCTAAACCACATAGATGAAGTTGCAGGTCTTTCTGACATACCGTATTTCCTCTATAAGTAGCGCCTTACCTAATAGAAGCACTCCCACATGTTTTAAGAAACCTTACCTTCTTCAAAAAACAAAAGTTCCTAAAAAACAGACAATTTTTTCGACTTTACCGCTAATGGATTTGATTACGGGAGTGTTTTTACCATGACACCGGTATGGTCTATGACATAAACCTTAAAGCGCTATCATCATCAATACAAATTACCGCTATTATTTATAATCTCCTTTCTTTCATTATTATTTAATTCATACCCAACAAACCCGTGTTGTAATCGTCAAGTTCGACGTATATTGTATCATACAGATGCAGTGATGACAGTGATATACTAAGTATATTGTCGGGTTTAGGTATAGTCAATGCCGGTGTCACAGTAAAAGATCGCCATACAGTAATTCTATAAGGAAACAGTCGGGAAAGTAGGTGAAATATACTGAAAATTTGAACCATAATAGTAGTGCCCCCTTCGCACTTTGCATAGCGCTCGGGCGATACTATTAGAGGAAACACGGTACATCATATCAACCTGTCATGATATTTTAGATGATACCATTATGTAATTAATGTCAGTAAATGAAGGTTTAGTTTAATATTGCTGTCTACTGCAATATGCACACACATTTATTACTTGTAAATAGCAGTTATGCTAGTCAGCAATGCAATGGACGGCTATATTCTGGCTATATTCTGGCGTGGACGGCTATATTCTGGCTATATTCTGGCTATTTTCTAGCTATATTCTGGCTATATTCTGGCTATATTCTGGCTATATTCTGGCTATATTCTGGCTATTTTCTGGCTATATTCTGGCTATATTCTGGCTATATTCTGGCTATATTCTGGCTATATTCTGGCTATATTCTGGCTATTTTCTGGCTATATTCTGGCTATATTCTGGCTATATTCTGACGGCTATATTCTGGCGTGTGTTCTTTTTCTTCTTTTTTTTATCTTTGTAGACATCCTAGATGTTGATACTTTTCGACTATACAGTGATTTAACTAGGAGTCATGCGTGTATTTCGACTATACAGTGATTTAACTAGGAGTCATGCGTGTATTTCTATAATAATTTTTGTTTTTGAATGGTGTTTTATGTCATTTTAGCGCATTTTAGGCCATAATTATACGACGGTCGATTTATTTTTGTGGCATACCATCCCATTTTTCCTGGGTAGAACCAGTACTGTATACCTCCCGCCATCCGTAAGAATCGATACTTCATCATTTACAAGTTGAGCTCCCGGTGGGATTCCAATCCGCAGTGGTGAGAGGAGAGACTTGTAGAAATCGGTTCAGAATTTTAATAGTTTTATATCTTTTTCAGATTTAAGTCTCAATAAATATCAGTTATCAGATATGTAGTTGCCACATACCTTATTTCACCTTATACTACAGCCACTGATTCTCACATCTCGTACGACACACGGTAAATTTATTGATTTTTTGTTGTTTTGCTGATTTTTTGGACAAAAGATCGGAAATATATAGAATTTTGAAGATTTTTTTTTAAAGTTCCGGGTGGGTGGGTGGGTGGGTGGGTGGAAGCGCTTCTTTTATGAGGGGTGCTCATATTATGGGGAAATATGGTATACAATTTAAAATCATATGAAATCATCTGCTGCTTCTTTTTCATGATTTTCATAAGAAATCTTTCACATTTTCATAAGAAACCTTTTACATTTTCATAAGAAACCTTTCACATTTCATCTATGGCAATATTGGTAGTGAACATAATGGAGATTTTCCATTGAAATATCTAATTAATTATTTTTCCTCCATCAAATTTAATATATAGTGGTGGCATGTTTATTTTTACATTAATGTAAAATAATACATCCATTGAAATAATTTGTTTCAGCACTGTAAATAGTAAGGTATCTGCATACAATTGTCATCAAATGTTCATCAAATGTTCAAATACTTTAACATCACAGATCGATAATTGTATTTTCAGCAATTTTTAAGCAGTGTCTATACGTGCTATATTACAGGAACTTATTTACCAGTTGCAGCTCTGAAACAATACTTAAGGAAAGAAGAAGCGCAACTCAGGAATTTTCGCTATATAATTTATATACTGCACACTTAATTCCAGGTAATATTCCAGAGAAATCCCAAGATGTTTTGTATAATAAACAGGTTTCAACTAGTTAGAGAAAAGACAAAACTGTGCTGTAATGTAGAGTTTTTATTCACAGTAGATTTTTTATTCACAGTACATTTTGTAACACGAAATTCAGAAATGTCAAAGTTCTGCTCAGTGCTCGAAGAAATTAAAATTGGGGAATAGCCCAGGTAGTAGCAAGTAGATTTCAAAAGTCCACTTGCCCTGATTGAAAAGTCACTTAAAAGTCACTTGCCCTGATTGAAAAGTCACTTGCCCTGATTGAAAAGTCACTTAAAAGTCACTTGCCCTGACTGAAAAGTCACTTGCCCTGATTGAAAAGTCACTTAAAAGTCACTTGCCCTGATTGAAAAGTCACTTGCCCTGACTGAAAAGTCACTTGCCCTGATTCTTTTTTAACTTGCCCCGAAATTGTTATTACCAATGAATAGTTGCCGGTACATAATTTTGGTTGATATTGAATATTTCGTTTTTTTACTTTGTTTTAATTATTAATTAATGATACACCTGTGATTACAATCAAACAATAAGGTTCTATTTTCCTTCATTTTCCTTTTATTTATCAATTGCATCATGTAACAAAACAGGTGCGCGTTCCCGGTGTTATTTAGCAGTTTGCATTTAGGAATACCGTATTTGTCGGGGTATAGCGCGCACTTTTTTACCCCAGATTCTGTGGCTGAAGTTGGGGTGCGCGGTTTAAGCAACAAGTAATGATTTACTTTTTTTTTTTCAGCCAAGACGAGAAGTTTTGTGGTTTTCAAAAAGTCGCAAGACCGTCGTTTACTACAGAGATTGAATCGAACAAAAGTTGGCTTGTTTCTATTGTTTCAATAAAATGCGTTGTATGCTATATGCTTATTATCAATAAAAATAATAAAATCAAACTTTACCATGTTTTATGTTGATTATTGTTGAGAAAATACCATTGAAATGTTGAAAAATACAATTGTTTACAAAAATCGGCATTTTGAAATGAAAACGAGGCTGGGGTTTTCCGAACCCGCAGACTGGGTTAGTGCATATTTTATTAATAGAATACAATAGAATTGTATGTATAATAATTATTTCTAATAAACAACGACCCCCTTACTTATTTGTTAAAGTTGATTTCTGAATTTCTGAATTTCGACAACGTAGAATCATGATTATTCCTAAATTGGTTCAAGGGTTCATTTGATTGGGAAAACGTGTTAAGTGTGAAGTGTTTGGTTTATGTTAACTGACCGCAAACAATGATAACTAATTATTAAACAAACATGTGAAACTCGACTGGGATAGACGTCTTTTGTGTACCGGTCTACTGGTGTGAATTTTTTTTTACTTCTATTTTTAACTAGGGAACTTTAAATATCTACGAGTAGGGTTTAGTGTTTGGGGTTTAGGTTTACAGCAGTCTTATACTCTATAAGTTTGCTCTCTGATTATTATCAGGGTGCAACAGCTTAGACTGCTTGAAGTTGTTTTTTTGTCCAAATCACAAAAGTCTATTTTTAGAATCTATTCTTATCCAGAGGCGAGTGTACAGTTTCGGGAATATCCCTACTACACAATTATTTTCGTTTTTGATAAGATTTGTCTAATAAAAGACTCTTACATCTAATAAAAGAAAAGTTAAGCATTAGTTTAGTTATCTAATGCACATATAAAACTCTGAGAGCAACATTTACATTGAAACTTCTTGAATTTTTACTTAGAACATTGTTAGTGATAGAGGATTTTCGAAATTATTCACTGAGTTTATATAGAAACGTACTACATACGTTTCATTTCGTTTCCGGTTTAGGCTTTATGTTTCATGCTACAAATTTAGATACATAGTATTACTATAGTTAGTTACTTCTGTTTGTAGTGTTGATGATTTCGAGACTTGTCAATCCAAAATATTAAATATAATATGATCGTAATAAAAGTTGAACACGGGCGTGGGTTTTTTATTTTATTGAAACTTGAGTAAACAACAAAAGTACACTCAACAGTACAAGTTTATTTACACTTGAGTAAAAAAACACAGTCTAACATGCAGCTTCGTTTTAGCAAATCAAAATTCGTTTTACATTTCCTCTTTGGTCAATGCTTCAAAATGGCGCTCTGCTGTTTTATTAGACTATCAGGGTCTCCCCTGGCTATATTTTTCTTTTTGTCACCACTTTCTACAAGTTAAAGAATTAGAAGCCTAGACTAGAATGCATTTAAAAGTAGGATTCCAGGAACTCCTTACACCTTAAATAATGAATAGAAATGTACTTTATATCTGTATCTATACATATATTTATTTTTTTCCACCAACATGTATTTGTAAAGGACAGTTTTTCTTATTTGATTATGTATAAAAAATAATAAAAATAATAAAAAAAAATATCCGAAATTATGTACAATCCAAACTACTATGACACCGCTCTTTTACGGCCCTAAAATTTCACAAACATTCAATCGAGCCCCGGGCATCGGGCTATCCTACTTTTCGAGCACTGTATGTTCTAATAGATTTCCTGTTGATACACTGTGAGATAATTATTTTTTATTGAATTCCAGCAAGGAAATAAACACTACATGGGTAAATGAAATGAATTAATATTAAAGAGATGTTCGACATCCGGGTGACTACGCTATTGAAACTTTCCATTCATAAATATTTATGTGTGTATTATTGCGCATAGTTTTTCAGTACATTTTCAAGAAAGACACGTATATACTGTATACAATGACAATTATTCACAATCAGTAGTTATATTATTCGGTATATATATATATAACGTTCATGTAAGTCACCTTATGAAATTAAGTTATACTTGAGGCAGTTAAAGGAACTACATTCTCGAAGTGCATTCTCGAAGTGCGTAAAGCTTCTCGTCCGAAAATTGGTGTATTAATGCGCATAATATTTCGGTAAATCTACAAAAAAAAGACACATTTATACTGTATACAATTACAATTATTTCATTATTTCACAATCAGTAGTTATATTACTCGGTATACATGTTCATGTCAGTCACCTTATCAAATTAAGTTGTATTTGAGGCAGTTAAAGGGGACTACATTGCCGAAAACGGTAAAGCTCCTCAACTAAAAAGTCTCTATTCAGAAATGCCATATACACGATTCCAAAGAGACTCAAAAATGAAATTACCGTTGAAACTGTAAATATTCGAGTGATCTTTCTTCTTCTGACGTGACAAATTTGCGTGAACACTCAATGTCAATATGAAAGCTGTAATGCGATTGGTCCAAATCATGAAATCAACCAATAAAAGGCGCGCTTTCAAACTGATGGAACTTTAATCAAGGGAGTTAAGGGAGAGAACTTTTTGATTTTCAACAAATACGGCTGCAAATTACAAGCAATAAAACACGATTTCTGGTTGGATTTTAGTTTGAACAGTTTGATTGTCCCGAGCTTTTTTAGACTAGCCCGACGGGCAACCATTTTTGAAAGAGAGACTAGCCCGGATTCAGATTGGACTAGCCCGGATGTCGGCCGGGCTATCCTATTCTTTGAAAATTTGAGCCATTTCAGTACAATGTGAAGCGATTGCAAAATGTCATATTCTAAGTCTGCTCACCTGCTCAAGCCAAACGTGTACGTATTCTATCAAAAATGAAACTTTGAAGGGATAACATTTGGTTTCTTTGTTTGTATGGGGTTTTACGTCATTTTCAACACATGTAAGGTTATATATGATGGTCGATTTTTTGTGGTGAAGGCAGACCACCCACTTTTCCTGGGTAGAACCAGTACTGTACACCTCCCGCCATCCATAAGAATCGACATTTCCTAACTTACAATTCGAGCTCCCAGAGGGATTCGAACCCACAGCGGTGAGAGGCAAAGGTTTACAACGCAACGTCGTAAACCATTCGGCCACAGAGACCTTGGATAACATTTGGGATGTTACGTGTTGTTTTAGTCTTTTTTTCGAAAGGAAATGTCTAATATAGCCATGCACCATTCGATTAACAGCAGCGTATTATACACACAATATATAGCAGAAATTCCCGAGTTGCGTTTCTTTTTTCTTTTAGTATACATTATGAGATGTGAATACTGGACTATATTGTTACTATATACATTTAACCCTTAACCCGCTAAGCATGACTATAATAGCCTTTGCGTTCACTGTAAACCCAGATCAGCCTACAAATAACTCTATAGTTACACTTTTTTCAGCAAAAAGTACAACAAGAACAGGAAGTAGCATACCATAGTCTAACTTTTTAAAGAATATCAGTCAACACTGAAAATTGAAATATTTCAACTTATACAAATACATTCAAAATATAATTTTCTTTAATTTGAGACAATTAATTTTGCAGACTTCAGTTTTAAGAAATGACAACTTCTATACAGTTACTAATGAAAGTGTGTGTATGAAATGTTGCATGGATTCCAATCTGAAAGAGGAATCAAGTTTCCCGTCTCTGAGTTATTAGTCTCTGCTGGAATGGAGTGTTTATTGCAGCTAATAATTTTTTATCATGAACTAACAAACAGCCAAATATTATCAAAACATGCTGATAATATTCTGATAAAATGAGTTCACCAGGAACATTTAGTTTATTCAAAAAATATATATATTTAGATCATCTACAAGATTACTTTGGTGTGTTTCAGATTTTTATTATGTTTCTGGTTTTTCGGTCTTTCTATATATTGCACCTTGTTTTCCCGGAATCAATACCATCTGACAGATGTATGCCACTGATTCTGCACAATTATACCGAAAGGGTTTTTCTTCCAAAAACTAATAAAAATGTTCAGGGAGAGAAATGGGTGAGGAATTTGCATTTTTAAAACCTGACTTAATTCTTCTGACTGACATGCATCCATGAAATATGCTCATAAACAAGGCTCCACTTGATAGATGTGCAACAAAAAACTTCTAATGAACAAACCAGTGATGATCATTACCTAGAAATAGGAAAACTTGAAACAGTTGGGTGTGAGGTGGTATGTAGATAGGAATACCCATTCATTGGGACAATTTTTTTAATCGTTGTCCCTTGGCACCGGTAAGAGCATTAGTGTCCTTTGGCACCGTTAGGAGCATTAGTGTCCCTTGGCACCGTTAAGAGCATTAGTGTCCTTTGGCACCGTTAGGAGCATTAGTGTCTCTTGTCACCGTTAAGAGCATTAGTGTCCCTTAATTGGCACTGTTAAGAGCATTAGTGTCCCTTGGCACCGTTTGGAGAATTAGTGTCCTTTGGCACCGTTAGGAGCATTAGTGTCCCTTGGCACCGTTAAGAGCATTAGTGTCCCTTGGTCATAATTCCAGTAATACTGGGTCGATTTTGACGCCGAAATGACAATTTTGGTAACAGATGAAATGCATTTCAATATCATCCACCCACAAACCCCGCTTCTGCTCCTACAAGTGCCAAGGGACACTAATGCTCCTAATGGTGCCAAGGGACACTAATGCTCCTACAAGTGCCAAGGGACACTAATGCTCCTAGCGGTGTCAAGGGACACTAATGCTCCTACAAGTGCCAAGGGACACTAATGCTCCTAATGGTGCCAAGGGACACTAATGCTCCTAACGGTGCCAAGGGACACTAATGCTCTTAACGGTGCCAATGGACACCAATGCTCCAAACTGTGCCAATGGACACTAATGCTCCGAACAGTGTCAAGGGACACTAATGCTCCTAATGGTGCTAAGGGACACTAATGCTCCTAATGGTGCTAAGGGACACTAATGCTCCTAATGGTGCCAAGGGACACTAATGCTCCTACAAGTGCCAAGGGACACTAATGCTCCTAATGGTGCCAAGGGACACTAATGCTCTTAATGGTGCCAATGGGCACTAATGCTCCTAACGGTGCCAATGGACACTAATGCTCCGAATGGTGTCAAGGGACACTAATGCTCCTAACGGTGCCAAGGGACACTAATGCTCCTAACGGTGCCAAGGGACACTAATGCTCCTAACGATGCCAAGGGACACTAATGCTCCTAATGGTGCCAAGGGACACTAATGCTCCTAACGGTGAGGGACACTTAATGCTCTAGTGCTGATTCATATGGAACCCTGATGTTCAAAGCAGGAACAGGAAAACACAGTTTGGGTGTAGAAAAAATATGCACTTTACCAGATCACATTTCTAAGAGAAAAGTTGTTTTTTACCAAGACAGATCAGATTTCAAAAACGTTAGTCACTGAACTAGACTCAATGGCCATAGGGACCAGCTATGGACCAGATTGCCAAGGGGAATCCTAGTGCCAAAGGAGCAGGTTATTGAACCAAACTGATATGTGACAGGGGCCACACGGACACGGACCAGATTGCCAAAGGGATGTTTATCACTGAACCAGGTTGGTCCCTCTCCTTTGGAGAGCTGGGTTGGTCCAATGACAACAGGTCTCCATCGCAATATGAGAATCCAATTAACAAGAACAATTGCCAAGTGGAAACCCAGACCAGATTGTCAAAAGGTCAAAGGGTCAAAGGGTTGTTTTCTGTTGAACCAGTCAAGATTGTCAAAAGGGGATGGGACCAGTCAGTGAACCAGAACAAACTGTCAAGATGTCCTAAGTCTTTTAAGACCAACATGTCAATGAGGGCCAGTCATTAAATCCGACCCGATTACCAAAAAGGAGGCAGTCATTGCATCTGACCAGATTACCAAAGAGAAGCCAGTCATTGAGTCAGACCAGATTACCAAAGAGGTGACAGTCATTGAATTAGAGTATATTACCAAATAGGAGCCAGTCATTGAATCAGATCACAGTGCCAAAGAGGAGCCAGTCATTGAATCAGACCAGATTACCAAAGATGAGCCAGTCATTGAATCAGACCAAATTACCAAAGAGGAGCCAGTCACTGAATCATACCAGATTACCAAAGAGGAGCCAGTCATTGAATCAGATCAGAGTGCCAAAGAGGAGCCAGTCATTGAATCAGACCAGATTACCAAAGAAGAGCCAGTCATTGAATCAGATCACAGTGCCAAAGAGGAGCCAGTCATTGAATCAGACCAGATTACCAAAGATGAGCCAGTCATTGAATCAGACCAAATTACCAAAGAGGAGCCAGTCACTGAATCATACCAGATTACCAAAGAGGAGCCAGTCATTGAATCAGACCAGATTACCAAAGAGGACCCAGCCATTGAATCAGCTCAGAGTGCCAAAGAGGAGCCAGTCATTGAATCAGACCAGATTACTAAAGAAGAGCCAGTCATTGAAACAGATCACAGTGCCAAAGAGGAGCCAGTCATTGAATCAGACCAGATTACCAAAGAGGAGCCAGTCATTGAATCAGATCAGATTACCAAAGAAGAGCCAGTAATTTAATCAGACCAGAGTGCCAAAGAGGAGCCAGTCATTGAATCAGACCGGATTACCAAAGAGGAGCCAGTCACTGAATCAGACCAGATTACCAAAAAGGAGCCGTGAGTCACTGAATCAGCCAGATTACCAAAGAGGAGACAGTCATTGAATCAGACCAGATTACCAAAGAGGAGACAGTCATTGAATCAGACCAGATTACCAAAGCGGAGACAGTCATTGAATCAGAACAGAGTGCCAAAGAGGTGCCAGTCTAAGAACCAGTGGGATATCTTGATTCAGATCAGATTTCTGGTTGACATCCCCATTCAAAAAAATATGGAAATAATTTGAGTTTGTAATTTACAAACATTGCAATACAAAAAACAGACTGCATGAGCTTCCAACTAACACAGACCTGCATGTGAAATGCACTTTTCAGCGAACCAGACCAAGTTTGCACATGCCTGCACTAGAGTTCTCATCCCACATCTGTAAAACCACAGATGTAATTTCAATTTACTTTATTTTATGCTTTGCAATCACTGGTTAAAATGAAAATTTACCCACATGCATCCTGCTGTTTTTTAAGCAATATTATTGTATGTTATTAATTAAATTCCAAGTTTTCAATGATGCACTTAATAGTAAAAGCCACTGAAATGTTGATTGCATACACTTGCATACACAGTGCATTCAGCTTACAAAGAGAATACTTATGAATTATAAATATATTCATTTTAAAATTTCAAACACAGTTGGCATTGATTGCTTTGTGGTATAATGACTCATCGCCTTGTTATAACGAACAGGGAATGCATTCATCTCAATGCAAAAAGACGTATGCAGAAAGACAGCCAAGTTTCGTATTAATGAATTAAATTTTTAAATCATTTAATTCATTAACCTGCCATAAAATTCACTTGAATTTATGATGAAGTGCGTTCAAATAGATGTTCTGATATTTTATTCATAGCTGAGCAGTCAGGGAGTTCATGCATTCAACAAGCACAGGGCCAGTGGCAGCTTGCGAGTTTCCTGATATCTCAGCATTCAAAAATTCATCATGGAACATATATGCTGAATAAAAAACTAGAACTATCACTGAATGTGATGAATAACCCCGCTTTTTTTTATTCTAAGTAAAACAAAGGGCCATAATTCTGTAATAAATTAGGCAATCAACAATGGGTGGGTGATGTAGAGGGACGTAAGGTCATCAGTTGTTATGAGTATATGAAGTTTATGAACAACCCATTCAAAACTGTTTGAGAAATGCTAGTAATAACTAGAAATGTGTCCATGGGACAAGGATGCCCCCACTGAAAACTATCAGTATAAAACGTAAAAATAGACAAAAAAGGGGCCATAACTCTGGTAATACTAGGTCGATGTTGATGCCGAAACAATATGCACATCTTGACATCATAGGTAAGCATCCTGTAAAATGTTCAAAGCAATCGGCTGAAAATTGTGGGACAAGCTATTTTCATGTAAAATTTGATGTAAAAAGGGCCATAACTCCAGTAATACTGGGTCGATTTTGACGCTGAAATGATTTTGACATCATAGGTAAGCGTCCCATAAAGTTTCGAAGCAATCGGTTGAAAAGTGTTGGAGGAGATAGACACACGATATTTTCACGTAAAATTTGACGAAAAAGGGGCCTAAACTCCGGTAATACCGGGTTGATTTAGACGCTGGAACGACATGTACATCTTGACATCATAGGTAAGCATCCCGTAAAGTTCCGAAGGAAACGGTTGAAAAGTGTGGGAGGGGGTAGATACACAAACGTTTCGGAACAGAGGGACCGACCGAAGGAAGGACGGACGGGGACTTTTAGGGACAGAAGGAAGGACAGATATGGATAAAGCCATATGGCCCCTAACCATTCGGGCATAAAAATGTGTTACTCGATGTGACATGACGGTCCGGACAAAACTGTGTTGCGCGACGGGACAAAAAATGTGTTACATGAAGGGATACGACGTTACGGACAGCATGATTCCTGTATAGAACCTAGTTCACTTTGTTAAAGCCGGGGTATAATTAAACAACAAATTCAGAAGTTACTCATTGAATGGCTTGGACTCTCTTGGAGTAACTCACATGCTGATCAGGGTTTACAATGTCTGGCTGCTGATCAGTCCTTTGCCCCAAAAGACCCCTCTGTCACATAAATGGAATGGTCTTAATTCAAAGAAAGAACAGTCCATTATATAAATAAAATTATGTAGGGGGTTAAGGGTTAATCATCAAATAGGATCAGGCCACACACACTAATATTTTTCTCACCAAGATATCAAGCAAGACCTGTACATCGTTTAAAATTGAATCACTTACAGTAAAATGCAGACAAGTTTAATGGAAGTAATTGACTGTATCATATAAAACGGAGTGTCTGCTGAAATAAAAACAGACAGGTTTTATTCCAATTTTACAAACGATTACATATGATACTGCACTATTTGTCATAATGACGATTCAGTGTCAAAATATTTTATGGCGTAACTTTGTCTCGTAACTTTGTCTCGCTTTGTCTCGGCGTAACTGTAAACTGTATTAAAGGGAGACATCATTATTCGTAAATTATTTTTTTCTGATTATTTTTTCTTCTTTTTTTTTATGTTTAAGTTTTTAGCTTAATTTGTTAGATGATATACCATACAGCATGGCGGAGATCTCTTTATTTACAATGTATCATTTTATTTAGGATGACAACAGGGTAAGAGTGAGGTTTGGTGCACCATAGAACCTGGTTGAAACCCCCAGCAGCCTTTTTAGACATACACCGTTCCAAGGCAGTAGTCCTATTGTCAACCCTTTTAGTCTGTGATGTCGTTTACATCGCCCTTTCAGAGCTACAGGTAAGCTTTTTGAACAATTGGGTATTTACCCATCGGTATTTATTTAATTGGGTATTTCATGTCAGATTTCAATACAATAAAAGCTTGTGACATTGTTTTGGGGTGGCATTCCATTAATACTGTATACACAAAAACTCATAAAATCAACTTCTTTTACAATAGGCTTTAAACAAGGTGACTGGGTATTCCTTCAACAACCCATATATTGCCCTATTTTCATTGGTTGTTTTATCATTTGACAACTTCGATTACTTTATTGGTACCCATGCTTTTTATTTTAATTGGGTAATTTGGCATTTTTAATTGGGTATTTAAGCAAATACCCTGCTTATCTGGAGCTCGGCCTTTCATTTAACCTTTAATTGTTGTTCGTTATCATGCATGTTTTTGGTTGACGGTGATCCTTGAATGATGCATTTCCTGTTTAACTCTTATATTTACCTTTAAACAGATCTACAATATTGTTAGTCTAGATCATCTACCACGCTTGTTTGTTTTCAAGACAAACGTATTCATCTAAAAATCTTTTGATGTGGCAGCAATTTTATCGAGATTCCGGTATCATTTCTGATTGGCTGATAGAGACGCACCTTCTATCTAAGATACATAGAACGGCAGAAAGACAATAAATTAATAAATAAACAAAGACGGAAACTCAAATATCAATGAAGTAAATGTGGATGGTCAATTGAATTGAATTGAATGTTGTTTAACGGCTCATCAACACAGTATAGGTTATTTAGAGCTGCCCCAGAGAGAGGGGAAGGATACATAGGAATCCGGAAACCGTGCCCTACTCTAATTATCGAATAGATTCCTATGGTTCTTTAACGTGCTCGGAGGATAGACCGATACACTGGACCGCCCGGTTTACGTCCCCTTCTGACGGACGAGGCTAAGGGGTGGATGGTCAAAAATACTTTAAATAAAAATATTTTTTATTAAGGACATGTGCTTCCAGTTTCAAATTTGTTTCTGCACGTTTGTATTTACAACCATGCGTCGAAGATTATATTGTTTCCTTCTATTAGTAACATCAAGTTACAACTAGTTCTTTCCTAAATAGGACCCTATTTATTTACACAGTAATTCTGGTCGAAATACATATATTTTTTTCATTCAGGATATTTTTTCCCAGTAATTCCCAGAATCCCCTGCTTATAAAATATTATACATAGTACTGCCAATATAAGGCCTTAAGACAGACCTCTGCGTCATGTGGGTTAGCTCCCTGGTGAAGACTCCCTCTGAGGTTGCTGTCCCTATATATAAGATAAGACCTCTGCGTCATGTGGGTTAGCTCCCTGGTGAAGACTCCCTCTGAGGTTGCTGTCCCTATATATAAGATATGTCAACCAGACTCAGCGATTTTTTTTCACCCTTTTGGGAATGGTACCGGTACCCATTCAATTGGGAAAATTTGTGGCGTTTTGCCTTAATTTGGGAAATTTTCACTATCAAACAAAAGCAATATTGTATGCTTAAATACATTGCAAAAACATTACCACGTATACATTTTCTTGTAGTATTTCATTACCCTCACTTAAAATAATATAGTTCCCCACTTTTTCTCTTTAAATAAAGTTTCACTCGAAATTTTTAAAAAACACACAATTTTCTTTTTTTTATATTGGGAGTTTTTTTCACTCCAATTGGGAAAAAAAAAAAATTGCCATTGGGATTGGTACCTTTTTTCGGTACCATTTATATAAAGAAAAAAAACACTGCGACTTCAAATATCATTTCTCTGTTCACGACCACTCCTTCTAAGTACTGCACCATAGTAATACTGATAAAATATATCATCGATTTTTTTATATTTTTTTTTATTAAAATTCTTTTCAGAAAGAACAGCTACAGTTATTCATGCAAAGTAACTCATTATATAAAACCTCAGATCTGCACTGGAATAAATTGGAAATCCAATCCTTGCGATTCAGCTTTTAGTCTCGCTGTTAACCATCGTGCACCGACAAAATGGAATTGCTTTTGCAGATGTTTGCGGAGTTAACCATGAGAAAACTTGTGCACTGAATCACATGACATTTAAATAAATATTATTTATCGCTTTGATGTCGTCTAAATAAATCTGTTTTATTCTCCACCAACTTCTTACACCTGGGCAGTTAATATTAAAGAGACACATGGCAATGTTGATGTCTGTGTTATATATTTCCCCCTCCATCGAGTGTTTTTCTTAGTTTGTCCTCACCACCCTAGTCAATACCGTAGTTCCCCTAATAGTAGTGCCCGGGTGCTACGCAAAATGCCAATTAAGGGGGCGCTCTTAGTAAATGTAAAAAAAAAAAATTGTTAATTTGAATCAAAAAAAAGTGTGGGTGGCGGTGGGAGAGAGGGGGATTTTGGATACAAAAGATTGAAAATGTATTGAATATTGAATATTGAAGTACTTTCCACCCCCCCCCCCCCCCCATTATTAATTATTTATTTTTTGGAAAGTGGGGGAGGTTGGGGCTACTATAAGGGCAGCCACTCTTATTAGGGGAAACACAGTATAAATATCGAGTGTAATTCTTCTTAAATTATGTTTCCAGTTATTAATGTTGCTAATTGATTTACACTATGCCATATACAGTGCATTAATTATAAATGAGACCAAAATATGTAAAATTTAAATGATTTATTTGTTGGCCAAGAGTTGTTTGCTATAATATGTCATTTTGAAATTAAAAACATTGCTTAATTAAAGAACTTCTATCAGGTTTTCATTTTTTTCTAAAACACCATGAAGAGATCTTTACATTCAGAATCGTTTTGTCTCACTGAAGAAATGATTCTGTAACACATTTTTACACATCAATACTTTCTTTGGTCTTCTTAATGCCGAAAAACAACAAATGAATATAACTGTTTCAATTTTTGTCAGTATTTAAACCATCAATATTTTGTTATTTGCTAAAAGATTAAGTACCGTTTGCATTCAGATTCAGATATTACGACACAATGTTATTTCACAAGAAGTTATTCACATTATTGTTATTAAGGAAATTACATCATTTTTACACTTGAGGTTAAATTTATAAAACAAATTTAAGAAATTTTTCTACCATTGCTCGTAATTTTATGTTGCCACATGTCCCTTTAAGGTTGGGTACAGTAGATGACAGATTAAGAAAATAATATATCTCATGATATTTTTTCAATGTTGTTGCAAGCAATATTTCATTAGAGAAGTGAGAAAACTGATCTGAGTTCTCAAATACCATACTTCCTTAAAGATGAATTGCCACCATTTTTTAGTATTATCAATTAACAAACGTAACTCTTAAACATCATATGATCATTTCTTGATAGTCGCGTAGAGAAAAATATTTAAAACAGCTACTGAGTTGCATGTAAAAATAAGTATTATTTGCATGATGTAGATACTACTTTTACCATTGTGTGACTGCACCGGGAATTGTATAGCTGCACAACTATTGCCAGATAATTGATAAATACATTTACCTGTGGATTAATTTACCAGTTCAAAGTTTTTACATCATCAAATAAAATCTTATTCTCGCTTTTTTTTACAGATATAGCAATGTGTGAATTGTACACATCTATTGTTGTGTATTGATTTTGACTTAAATAAACATAAACATGTTCATGAAACAAAACATAGCCGGGGAACTTTAATAGTATGTAGCACCCAGAGCTATACAAAATGTCAAGGGGGTGCACTTATAAAATTAAAAAAATTAAAAATAAAATATTCGAAAGTGTATATATATTTTTAAGATGGGGGCTGCAATTAAGAGAGGCACTCTACTATTAGGGGATGTACGGTCACTAAGTGCACAGAAATATATATGATGATATTTTTTCAAAGTTGCTGTAACAGCAATATCTCAAAAGAGAAGTGAGAAAGCTGATCTGAGTTCTCAAATACCATACTTCCTTAATAGTATGTAGCCCGGAGATATGCAAAATGCCAAGGCTCTTATAAAATTTAAAAAAAATACGAAGACAATCTGGTCTGGGTTTCCACTTGGCAATTAGGGGAGGCACTCTACTATTAGGGGATAAACTTTAACTAAGTGCACAGATATATCACCAATATTTCATCCAGAAATGAGTAAGATGATCTCTTCAAACATGCTTACCTACCGTAGATAGATTTTTGTTTTTTGTCATTTTTGTCAGTTATAAGCAAATGAATGACAATCGGAAAGAAACAGGAAACTGATCTATTCATAATCCCTAATGCATTATAAGCAAGAATAAAATATGTACATTTGAGACATGATATAAAGTATCTCCTTTTCCACACAACAAAACAATTCTCACCAAAGCTTGCAGTGGGTGACGGTAATAAAGCCATCTTTAAAACATAACTTGATGTTTTTGCAACTTCACATGAATTTCTTTAGATAGTTAGTTTTGTTGGTGACTTTTTCCTTTTGACGACATTAAAAGCCTTTGAAAATAAAGGGAAATATTCTAAAGCTAGCATAAAAAAAGGATCAGTTTTGTGTACAGCCCATTTTTGTCAGTAGGTAGGTCAACAGCAAACCACTATTTTTTTATGATTGACTGTTTGTGAGAATGAAACCGAGATAGATAATTATGTCAAAATTTATGTCAACATATTTTAAAACATATAATTCAAACAATTTAATAGTTGTACTTTTTCTATAGCTGCATGTAGATAAAAACAACAAGAACGGAAGCACCAACAGTGGTGCGAACGCTGGAATGCAAACTCACATTTTAACTGAAAAATCTAAGTAAAAACGGGGAGGGGTAAAATACATGACAGAGTTATGGTTCTTGTCACATAGCATTGTGTAATGAAAATGAACATGTGTACCAAGCTTCAAAGCTTCCCGACAATTCATTTTTGAGAAATGAGGAAAAACAAAAACTTGAATCAAATGCCAAAACGCATTGACGGACGGACGGACGGAAATCTCCAAACTATAAGCATGGATTTCCATGCAATCTGGCTAAAAACTCATCTCAATCCATAGTTAAACACCTTTGTTCTTAAGTTTGGTGATATTTTAGTTTTTATAAAAAGAAAAACCACATTTGTATGTGTTTACTTCCTCAGGGAGATGCTGAATGTCTGATAAAACCATTAATTCAAAATATCCATCTAAATATAAATAATTACTTCTCCCATTCCCTTTCCTCTCAAAAACATTATTTAAAGTTAATCCGACTAAAGGAAAAAATCATCATTAATCTACAAACAGACTAATAGAAAAAAATCATCATTAATCTACAAACACATTTTGTTTTACTAAGTGCTTGGTGACTAACACAGCAATGGGTTGTTTTTACAAGGAAGATGTAATAACAACACACTGTTTTCATCAAGAGAATTTATAATCTTCAACTATCCAAAAATAAGGGAGATCAATCAACAGAATTTTATTTCTTTACGAAGGGAAGTAACTCACCTGGAAATATAATCGCTCATCTGGGTTATAAGAAGTGGGATTACGTTTAATTACACCAACAAAAAAAATAAGGCAGATAAGTACAGCATTTTTTGTATAAGTCTGCAAAAGAAAGTAACTTACCTGGAAAAGTAATCGCTCGTCTCCCCATATAGCTGCCTTGTTCCAGTTGATTACTTCGGAGAACGGGAGCTCCCAATTGTTACTGAGCAGCACGGGAACGCAGGCTGCTTGTAATACTTCCAAAAATCTGCAAATATACACAGAAATTAGTCTAAGTAATACATATGCAAAAAGGCAAAATTTGGTTCAGCATTATTTTCTAAGTTTTTTAAATATAGCTCTTCTTTTTTTGTTTGAAACCTTCTCATTTGTCACAACTGTGGGTTCGAATCTCACTGGAAGCTCAACTCGTAAGTGAAAAAATGTCCACGGATGGTGGGCGGTGTTCAGTGCTGGTCCTACCACGGATTATTTGTTTGTTTGTATGGTGTTTTACGTCATTTTCAACACATGTAAGGTTATATATGACAGTTTTGTGGTGGAGGCAGACCACCCACTTTTCCTGGGTAGACCTAGTACTGTACACCTCCCGCCATCCGTAAGAATCTACACTTCCTCACTTGCAAGTCAAGCTCCCAGTGGGATTCGAACCCACAGCAGTGAGAGGCGAAAAGGTTAACAATGCAACGTTGTTAACCCCTCGGCCACGGAGATGCTATAATAAGTGGGAGTTCTGCCTCCACCAAAATGGACTGAAAATGATGTTAAATACCACAACAATTTTATCTCATTCAAGCCAGCTACTTAGAATCTGTCAAAAAAAAAAAAAAAATCAGCAAACATTAAAGGGACAAAATCATGGCAAACTCGATAAAATATGTATAGTGTACATTGATACCGTATTTCCCCTAATAGTAGCGCCAAGAGTAGCGCCCGGGCGCTATGCAAAGTGCAAAGGGGGCGCTCTTATTATGGTTCAAATTTTCAATATCTTTCGCCGACTGTTTCCTTATAGAATTACTGTACGGCGATCTTTTACTATGACACCGGTATTGACTAAATCTAAACCCGACTGTATACTGAGTATATCACTGTCATCACTCTGTATCTGACATTTCCGTCGAACTTGACGATTACAACAAGGATTGGTTGCCTATGAATTAAATAATAATAAAAGATAAACTAAATAGTAAATTGAAAGAATGGAGATAAATAAAAGCGGTAATTTGTATTGATGATTATAGCACTTTAAGGTTTATGTCATAGACCATACAGGTGTCATAGTAAAAAACTCCCGCAATCAAATCCATTAGCGGTAAAGACGAAAAAAGAGTGTTTTTTAAGGAACTTTTGGATTTTTGAAGAAGGCAAGCTTTCTTAAAACAGGTGGGGGCGCTTCTATAAGGAAAGGCGCTACTAATAGGGGAAATACGGTAAGTTTATTGTAATTTATTCTCACCAAACAGTTTGTTTGAATGGTGTTTTTTACATCATTTTTAGCACATGTTCGGCCATATATGACGGTCAATGACGTTTGTTTTGTGGTAGAGGCAGACCATCCCATTTTCTGGGTAGAACCAGTACTGTATACCTCCCGCCATCCGTGAGAATCGCCACAAAGAGAAAATATATACTTTTTGGGAATGAGAATGGGGCCAAATTGTGGCCCTAAAACAGCCAAAAATAACAGTTTATAAATCTTCATATTCCAGGTATTGTGGTAATATTTAGTAATTCTTCAAAACACATCTGCTGTAGGTTTATTACGTATTCATGGATTAAATAATCAGAAAAGTTTTCTGCTGAATTTCAGTTAATATAATAACGACCAATTACGAGTCCAGATTCTGCCAACATTTCTGACAGCTGCAGAAAGAAACAAATCGTGCTGTCGGTTAGGTGGATAATTATTCCCAAATATTAATGTTCCATAAATATATTATTCACATACTCAGTTTGAACTAACAAACACTGTGGAAATTTAACAGCAGTTTAAGCTGTCTTTTTTCTTCAAGTGCAATTAATGCATTTGATAATATCAAAGTTTGTAAGTAAGCCGAAGTAAAAAATAATTTATCCAAAAATCTAATTAAAAGCTGTTCCATCCACTACTTCATCAATACTTTTGATGTTTTTTGTTTCATTTTACAAGATGCAAAAAAAAGTTTGAAAGAATTTATACCTGTTTAAATAGATTGTTTGAAAACAAAAACATGCATAATCATTAGCAAGTAAAATATGATTAAACAAGACATGTCACTTAAGTGACAAATGCCACCGTAGTTGTTTTGACCTTTCTCTCAGTGTGACCTTGACCTTGGAACATCGGACCTGGATTTTGTGCGCAACACATCGTCTTGTTGTGGTGAGCATTTGTGCCAGGTTATTTGAAAATCCGTCCGTGAATGTCAGAGTTATTAACCGGACAAGAAAGCACTTCGTTTTTATCTTTGACCTCTAAGTGTGACCTTGCCCTTGGAGCCACTGACCTAGATTTTGAGCGCAACATGTCGTCTTGTTGTGGTGAGCACTTGTGCGAAGTTATTTGAAAATCCGTTAAGGAATGTCAGAGTTATTGACTGGACACGATTGTACAGATGGACGGACGGACTGACAGATTAATGGACGGATGGTGCGACTACTATTTATGCTGCCCTTCGTGGGTGGGTGAGTGGGAGAGGGGGGTCATAATAAAATATTTTTAGTTTAAAAAATATTGTTCGCCATTCCAATTTGCATTCATTTAAAGACTGGCAATACATCTGTAACCATAGATTACAAGTGTTTATCACATTTGAATTTCAGATAAGCTTTGAATTTTTTCTTGATATAAATCAAGGCTTAAGAAATTTATTTGGTGATTGGTAGCTAACTGCTCCAAGGATAGTGAGAAAATACAGGTGGAACAGGGATAATTTTTATCACATAGAAATCTACAGGCTTTTTTTCTTTTTTTCTGAATGATTGGCGTTGGTAGGATTGTCGGACAAAGTATAGGAAGTATGTAACTTGCTTTGAGTGGCAAAGACTCCAGGCAGCATCTTCAACCAGCAACCTTTTGGTCCGGTGGCAAACAAGCAAGCTACCACTAGACCAGAGCAACCCCTAGGGGCAAAGGAATGAATTGAATGTATGGGATTTATACTTATGTCGCTTTTAACTATATTTCATTCATATCACAAAGTTGTCTACAGTAGCAGTGAGCTCAACTCAATTTTTATCACTGCAATACCTTGCCGTAGGCACATGACATTATACTGGACACTCGGCCAACAGCACTATATACCTTTATATGCTGAATGCCAAGTAAGGGAGCTACTAGTACCATTTATATGAAGTCTTTGGTATGACCAGGCCGGGGATTGAACCCAAGTCCTCTGGGATGGGAAGCAGACACTTTACCACTTGGCCAGTCACCATACTGTTAGAGAGCAAAGGAAGGGCTCCATCAGATTCCCCATCCCTATATCATCAGTCCCAATGGCCAGCCTTGACCTTTGACATACTGAGGTCAAAATCAATAGGGGTCATCCTCTCACCACAGGAAGTCAACCCATGAAGATGGATGAGATCTGCTTCAGGGAAAGTGGAGTAACAGTGCAGACAAGGTTTGTCTGAGAACTTGACCTTTCACAAATTCACCTCAAAATCAGATATGCACAACTAGACATCATACTGATACTTCCTACAAAGTTTCATCAAAATCTAACAAGACGTTCAGGATAACTAACACAGACAGTATTTGTGACAGATACACCGACGGACAAAATGGCCAAAAACATTATGTCTCTCCTCACCACTTTGTGTGGGTACCAGACAAAACATTGAATGATATAGCATAAATATTTCCCTAAATGAGTATTACCCCGGCCCTGCAGAGAATCAAACAAAATGTTGAATTATACAAAGAACATACCTAAATGAGCCCAGTCTCCGCCCGCGGGGTACCAGACAAAATGTTGCATTATATAGGAGCTTCTTGTAGTCATACCTGAAGCGATAAAAGACATGATTGTTTAGGTACTTCAAAGAAATGCAATCAAAGCAATGACAGGAATATCATCTGGAGTCTGTAATCACAGTACTTGTTAAAAGATTATTCTGAAATAGAACACAAAAAGTATGACAAGGAACCACAGACATATTAATAAACAGATAGGAAACTTCCTATCTTATCCGATGAAGTAACCAAAATATCACGTGGCACCTTAACTTTTCCTTCTATCTCCTCTCTCAATTATTCACTGATTTTGATGAGAATATATTCAAATGATTCATGTTTATTTTGAAAGTAAGAAATTGTATAAGAAGATGTTTAAAGTTAAAAATGTCATTATTTTTCGCTTTTCTCTTAAAAATCAAGGTTTTGACATAGTCAAAGTTTCCGTCAAACTCCTTTTTTGCTCTAAATGTAAGAGAAAGAAAAACACTATCATTGGAAAGAAAATTAAATTTGTGATGATATTTGGCATGAATGAAACTTGTAACTATAAAACTCTTCATAATATGTGTGTTTAAAGTTGGGAAATAATTTGTGAAATTTTCGCACTGCGCCACGTGAAATTTAGATAATTTTCTTAGTGTCCAATCTATTTGTTACAAGGTCTGTGCAAGGAACATACATAATTGAAAATACAAATATTGGTAATCTCTAAGTATAAAGAGAACTAGCCGAAACTAGGAAACAAGCACGAAGTCTATATATGCCTCAGCCTTTTTCGACTGTCTACATAGAGAATTAATCTGAAATAAGATGCAAACGTGTAACAATGAATAATCATATAATGGGGAAAACACTAGAATAGGTACCTAATCAAAATAGATTTACATGGGGAATAAATCTGAAATAAAATGTTGAATTGGATTTTATAGTCGCACCAACAGCTAAGGTCATATGGCGACTTTCCAGCTTCCATTGGTGGAGGAAGACCCCAGATGCCCCTCCGGGCAATTTTTGTGCACGGGCGGGCACCTGGGTAGAACCACCGACGTTCCGTAAGCCAGCTGGATAGCTTCCTCACATAAAGATTCCTAGGCCCCTGAGGGATCGAACCTACAGCGGTGAGGGGCAAGTGATTGCAAGTCAGAGACGTTAACCACTCGGCCACGGACGCCCCGAAATAAAATGTAGAAATAGCAATCAACAATCATAAAGAATACCGAAAAGACATAAGTGCACAGTGAATTAATATGAAATAGATGTGAGTGAGAATCACGCATGGCTCTTATGGTAGTATGCACTTACCATCAAGCTGTGATTTCTTGGCTTATTATGACAGGTACGACAAGGTAATGACCCGATTACACATTTTTTGCGGCAATGTTTCTGAAGACATTATGCAATGCCTGCATAAACTACTGTCGTTGTTCAACAGAACAAACCTTAAATATCACACGTACATGCAAAAAACTCACCAAAGAGAAGAAGACGTACCATTCCGATATAAAGCATATTTTTGTAATTCACTACATAGTTTCAGACATTTTTGTATTTACATTCGAAATATATATCGTTGCTATCGTGTGATCTCGTTTCGTACTTGGAAACCCTGCACAACTCATGCACTTGCTTATTTCCGGTTATTATGTATGGCGGTTTTGTGCGTGTTGCAATTGTATTCATGATTTGTTTGGGCTTAAGTTTCCAAATATGGAAAAAGATATCCCACGAAAGCTGCCATATATATGGAAAATGTCAGAAATTATATGCCGAGTTAAAACATATACTAAGTTTGATTAAAAAACATAATCACTGGGCGTGATTTCATCTCAATGGTGGGTTTTATGCATGCATGTGTGGTATTTAAGGTTTGTTATGTGGTGGTTGTTTATGCCGGCATGGTGTAATGAATTTAGAAACCTTGCCGGGAAAGTTAAGATGGGGTTCCTACTGATCATTCTAAGCCAAGGACTGACACATCTAACATGTTGACAGCTCAAGAAAAGTGCATTATTGTCAGCTGTCAGCTCAAGGAAAATCACAGTATTGCCAGTTGTCAGTTCAAGGAAAATCACATTATTGCCAGTTGCCAGTTAAGGAAAAGTGCATTATTTCCAGTTCAAGGAAAATCACATAACCAGTTGCCAGTTCAAGGAAAATCACATTACTGCCAGTTGTCAGTTCAAGGAAAATCACATTATTGCCAGTTGCCAGTTCAAGAAAAAGTGCATTATTGCAAGTTCAAGGAAAATGACATTGACAGTTCATGAAAAATCACATTATTGCCAGTTGTCTGTACAAGGGAAGTGTGTCATTAATGTAGGTTGTCAGTTAAAGGAAAGTGTGTCAGTTAAAGGAAAATGTGTCAGTTAAAGGAATCCATATTCCCAATAACCTGTTGGCAGGTCAAGGGAAGTGTGTGATTATTGCACGTGCACAATTTTCTATAAGGAACTTAGTATGAAGGGCGTTAGTTTTGAACGGCATAAATTTGAATTTACCCTTAAAAATCCCTCTAACTTGACTCTACATCTTACATCAGCGTTAGTGTATACATTTCATTACATTTTGATATTTACCCAGTTTTTAATGGCACAGGAACATTTGAAACAGGTGTTATTTATACTATTAAACCTCGTAAATGTATCAAAATTTATAAATACTTTACTCATAACATTAAACAAACACTTTTCTGGCACTGTTGAGCACAGAAGCACTACGTAACCGAACCAGAACTCTGGCAAGGAAACGATAAAATCTAGTTTATCATTAATCCACTAATCTAGCTCATTGCCTGCTGAAAAAATGCAGGTAAAAACTCCCTAAAATATGAAATGTATCTGCCTATAAAATATGGAAGAGGATATTTTTTTAGTTTGATGCACAGGAACACTACTATACTAAGGTTGTACCTGACCACAGGAACACTACTATACTAAGGTTGTACCTGACCACAGGAACACTACTATAAGGTTGTACCTGACCACAGGAACACTACTATACTAAGGTTGTACCTGACCACAGGAACACTACTATACTAAGGTTGTACCTGACCACAGGAACACTACTATACTAAGGTTGTACCTGACCACAGGAACACTACTATACTAAGGTTGTACCTGACCACAGGAACACTACTATAAGGTTGTACCTGACAACAGGAACACTACTATACTAAGGTTGTACCTGACCACAGGAACACTACTATAAGGTTGTACCTGACAACAGGAACACTACTATACTAAGGTTGTACCTGACCACAGGAACACTACTATAAGGTTGTACCTGACAACAGGAACACTACTATAAGGTTGTACCTGACCACAGGAACACTACTATACTAAGGTTGTACCTGACCACAGGAACACTACTATAAGGTTGTACCTGACCACAGGAACACTACTATACTAAGGTTGTACCTGACTACAGGAACACTACTATAAGGTTGTACCTGACTACAGGAACACTACTATACTAAGGTTGTACCTGACCACAGGAACACTACTATAAGGTTGTACCTGACCACAGGAACACTACTATACTAAGGTTGTACCTGACCACAGGAACACTACTATAAGGTTGTACCCGACCACAGGAACACTACTATAAGGTTGTACCTGACCACAGGAACACTACTATACTAAGGTTGTACCTGACCACAGGAACACTACTATAAGGTTGTACCCGACCACAGGAACACTACTATAAGGTTGTACCCGACCACAGGAACACTACTATAAGGTTGTACCCGACCACAGGAACACTACTATAAGGTTGTACCCGACCACAGGAACACTACTATAAGGTTGTACCTGACTGTAACAGTAATGATAGGGTTGCTCTCTATCCACAAATACAAGGGGTAACTTTAGATAGTATAAATTATTTAAGTATGTAGGGATGGGGTTCAACATCGCTTTTTATCAATCTTTTAGTACAGTTGTAGCCGAAGGGTTAACGACGTTGCACTGCCTCTCACCGCTGTGGGTTTGAATCCCACTGGGAGCTCGACTTGTGAGGAAGTGTCGACTCTTAAGGATGGCGTGAGGTGTATAGTACTGGTTCTACCCAGGAAAAGTGGGTGGTCTGCCTCCACCACAAACACCTGACCATCATGTATAACCTTACATGTATTGAAAATGAAGTAAAACACCAAACAAAACAAAACAAAACAAACAGTAAGGATTGCTTTATAGTGATGACACACTGGAATACCATGTTGTAAACACAGGACATGAAACTCAGCCCACTAATGGATGGGCGACATAAATTGGGAGTACCCATGCATACCTTCTGCTACATATAGCATTAACATATAGTGCAACACACCACATTTTTACAGCAATCACCTTGGACTGAAATACCATGCAGTCATCATACTACCATTATACCAGTATATTATATACTAGATTATAATTAAAGCAAAGTACTCCAAATGAATAATTGATTGCCTCACTTAGGGTAATTAGGTACCAACTCAACCATAATTGGTGAGCTGTTACAAGTGCACAGAGTGCAACAGAGCACATTTCTGAAGCAGTTACCTTAGACTGATAATATTGTCATTACTGTTAGTGAAGTATCATTATCCACAGATAAAACTAGATAAAATGTAAAGTACGGTAATTTAGATGAATTAACAATCATCTCAATTAGAGCAATTAGGTAGCAAACCAATTAACCAATCAGGTAATGAAAAATGCATGACCATGCATAATCATGCAAAACATGGAAAATGTCTGTCTGATTAACGCACACTTTCCATTATAATAGCAACATAAGTTGCTTGATGTGGGTCAAAACCTCTCCCCCATACCCATCCCACCGTCACACACACGGAGTCAGCACACCACACACCTCCCCACTGGCATCCAGATTATTATACATTTATTTAAGGCTTACAATATGCATTGTTGTCATCTTTTCCTCTCAATGCCTACCGTATTTGCCCTACTCCAGATCAGATCTGCATTCAGCGCACAAAATAACCTCAGTGGTACGAAAAAAATGCCAACAGCGCACCGAATGTCAGAAATTCAGCGTACCAAAAAGGGGTTACACTCTCCTTAAAAGAAATGCAGTCATCATATTATCATATAAACAGACACATTTAACTCTAGTTACTGGACTCATTTCTAGTTTATAATTCAGTTAAGTACCACAAGAATAATTGCTATTTTGACAAACAGCCACTAGGCGTATTTTGATTGCCTTAATATTGGTGCCAAACAAATACATACAGACACCTCATGGGGAAACGATAACACTAAGTGAATTATTAGATAAGTGTTTCTCCGAAATTCTCCAATTGATTCCATAAAATTTGCTAAGTTATTAAGCATAGCCTAAATAATGTTGTTGTTTTTTCTAGAAAAACAAAAACAAGCTAAAAAATTCCAATACTATTAGCAATAAATGCAGTGTTTAATTATTTATGGAATTTCTGGGTCACTCAGTAGCTACTTGTGGGCCTCTTATACGTGGGTCACTCAGTAGCTACTTGTGGGCCTCTTATACGTGGGTCACTCAGTAGCTACTTGTGGGCCTCTTATACGTGGGTCACTCAGTAGCTACTTGTGGGCCTCTTATACATGGGTCACTCAGTAGCTACTTGTGGGCCTCTTATACATGGGTCACTCAGTAGTTACTTGTGGGCCTCTTATACATGGGTCACTCAGTAGCTACTTGTGGGCCTCTTATATGTGGGTCACTCAGTAGCTACTTGTGGGCCTCTTATACATGGGTCACTCAGTAGCTACTTGTGGGTCTCCTATACGTGGGTCACTCAGTAGCTACTTGTGGGCCTCATATGTGGGTCACTCAGTAGCTACTTGTGGGCCTCTTATATATGGGTCACTCAGTAGCTACTTGTGGTACTTTTATAAATGGGTCACTCAGTAGCTACTTCTGGTCCTCTTATACATGGGTCACTCAGTAGCTACTTGTGGTCCTCTTATACATGTGTCACTCAGTAGCTACTTGTAAGCCTCTTATATGTGGGTCACTCAGTAGCTACTTGTGGGCCTCTTATACATGGGTCACTCAGTAGCTACGTGTAGGCCTCTTATACATGGGTCACTCAGTAGCTACTTGTGGGCCTCTTATACATGGGTCACTCAGTAGCTACTTGTGGGCCTCTTATACATGGGTAACTCAGTAGCTACTTGTGGGCCTCTTATAACACATGATTAAGGAGGGTATCTACCTTACAGCCCGCCTTAAGTCGTTTATCAGTCTACGCATTCAATTTAAAAAGTCTAAATCAGGAAATCCCAGACAAATTAAACAAACATTCAAGACAGTTTTCACCTTCTTATCATGTGCCCTTTATTCAAATGGGATTTTAAATCTATTGATGATGAAATTTAATTCCTGATAAAAAAATCTCCAAATGCAAATATAGATACAACTGATAGGTTATTCTCTGTGCTGACTAAATTGTGTCACGAAACGGAAATTGAAGTTTATATCTTGTTTTTCTCGCAATTGACAATCGAGTACACTTGAGCCCTATAGATAGGAAGACAAAATTGGCAATCAAGTATTCCCCCAAGTGAGAGAGTCTCACAAAACAAGAAACTTAATTTTCTTAATAATATAATAATCTGATGTAACTATATAAGACCAACCATTCTGTGTTCTGCTTATATGATTAATATAAACTAAGAACGACAAACAATGCCGACGTAATAAAGATGATGTTGATGACGATGATGATGATGATGATGACAATGTTGATAATGATAATGATGACATGCAGTGACAATGATGACAATGAAGATGCTGCTGCTGATGATGATGATAATGATGATGACATGCATTGATGATGGTAACTAAGATGATGATGATAACTAAGATGATGATGATGATGACAATGACGATGATAATGATAACTAAGATGATGATGATGATGATGACAATGACGATGATAATGATAACTAAGATGATGATGATGACAAGCAGTGATGATGATGACAATAATGACGATGATGATGATAACTAAGATGAGGATGATGACAAGCAGTGATGATGATGATAACTAAGATGATGATGATGACAAGCAGTGATGATTCTGATAACTAAGATGATGATGATGACAAGCAGTGATGATGATGACAATAATGATGATGATGATGATAACTAAGATGAGGATGATGACAAGCAGTGATGATGATGATAACTAAGATTATGATGATGATGATCACAATGACGATGATGATGATGACAATGACGATGATGATGATAACTAAGATGATGATGATGACATGCAGTGATGATGATGACAATACTGATGATGATGATAACGATGATGATGATGATGATGATGATAACTAAGATGATGATGATGACATGCAGTGATGATGATGATAATAATGATGATGATGATGACAACAATGATGACAAATAATTATGATTATTGAGATGATTGAGTTAGGGTATATTTCCACAGATCAACATATTTAACATGTACCTGATGTAGATAAATTATTGAATGAATATCATTAAAGATGACTAGGACAATGTGCAGAGCTAAAATAACTTAAGGTTTTGTATGCACATTAAAGTATTTCCATGTCAGTCGCAAAGGGGGGAGGGGGGTCAGGTCCAGAATACCCCCAAGTATTTCCATGTCAGTCACATAGGGGGGAGGGGGGTCAGGTCCAGAATACCCCCCCCCCCCCCCCCCCCCCCCCCACAAAAATAATAATTTGCAGAAAAAAAATGCTTAGCGCTTTTTTTCCCACATAATATTGTATGGTTTGGTGTAATTGAGCGGGCGATTGAGCGTGGATAATGCGTTTTTATGGAAAAGTTTGGCAACCCCAATAATTGAAATATACTTTTTTTTGACTGTCAAATGTCTTTTTCAAAAAGTTTGGCCCCCGCAATAATTGAAACGTTCCTACGCCCATGAGTCGCCAATATATTTGTTTAAATTACTTAACTGGAAGATGACAGTGACTAAATAGGTGATAAAACTATAGCCAGCCATTACATTATTTCCCATGACAAAACACAGACAAAAGTAACTTTGTTACATTCAATTACACTAAATAATTATCTCATAAATCTAAATCTAACATTTTTAAACAATTTATTACCTCAGCCAACAATCTGATCTTGCTACTGTGTGATTTCATCAAAAGAATCCCACCATTCAAATCACCTATCAAATTCTCTATATAAATCACTCAAGCGTACATTTTATCTCTACTGAAGTTTCAACAGGTATTTGGAATACTGCTACTCATTTGAACTAATGACTCGATTTTAAACATTTTTATGATTACGTATATTTGATATTACATCAAATGAAGGGTTGGAAGAAAATGCATCAAAAAAGTTATCATTATATTTGTATGTGCTTATTTATAGGTAATTACAAGAGTATATTTTAGTGTCTTCAGAAGCACAGCGAACACTTCAGAGAACACTCTGGTACACCATATAACCTATTTAGACTGGTAAAAACATAATTTTTCTCCTGTCTGTGGATCTATGTCTTTAAAATACTGGTATGACACAAATCTTAGTGTAAAATAAGAGGAAATTTAATAAAAGTCACTGATTGGCTTAAATAAACATTTTCTAGAGGACTTCAAAAAAGTCACCCACTGAAATGAACGACTGATAAAGACGCAGTTCAATAACGTATTACAATATTAGCTGTGAGTAGTGTTGGGAATCAGCTGAAAATTCATAATCGATCATCAGAACATTTAACCGACCGCTGATTGATCATTAATCGATTAAACATGGCCGCTATGAAAGACAAATGTAAGCCTTTTATTTTCCTGTATATTTTAGTACAAGAGAATGATATAAGCCATAACTTTGAACAACCGAGTTAAGTCGATCATGAAAAATTGTAATCGATTAATCTGATTAAAGGCATAACTGATCGATGATCGATGAAATCGATTAATCAGATCAAAGGCATAACTGATCGATGATCGATTAAATCAATTAATCAGAACAAAGGCATAACTGATGATGATCGATGAAATCGACTGATTAGATCAAAGGCATAACTGATGATGATCGATGAAATCGATTGATCAGATCAAAGGCTTAACTGATCGATGGTCGATGAAATCGATTAATCAGAACAAAGGCATAACTGATGATGATCGATGATATTGATTGATCAGATCAAAGGCATAACTGATGATGATCGATGAAATCGATTAATCAGATCAAAGGCATAACTGATCTATGATCGATGAAATCGATTGATCAGATCAAAGGCATAACTGATCGATGAAATCGATTGATCAGATCAAAGGTATAACTGATGATGATCGATGAAATCGATTAATCAGATCAAAGGCATAACTGATGATGATCGATGAAATCAATTGATCAGATCAAAGGCATAACTGATGATGATCGATGAAATTGATTAATCAGAACAAAGGCATAACTGATGATGATCGATGAAATCAATTGATCAGATCAAAGGCATAACTGATGATGATCGATGAAATCGATTAATAAGATCAAAGGCATAACTGATCGATGATCGATAAAATCGATTGATCAGATCAAAGGCATAACTGATCCATGATCGATGATTGATCAGAACAACACTGTAAGTATTAATCATTTCAATTTCACTTTATCAAATAAAACGTCAGTAGTACAAAAAATATAATATGTTACACCATCATATCAATATTATAAAAATTATTGAAACTATATACATGAGATGTTTTTAAAGTTTTAACGTATATAAAGGTTATATTGCAGTCAAAGAAAATCCATACACGTCGCAATTTCCCAATTACCTTTCCTTTATGCATGACCAGTGCATGCAGTGCTGGTGTTTTAATTTTAACATGAAACAGTTTGCTGGTTCCAGCTCATGTCCAGGTTGGTGCTAAGGTTTTAAAAAAGTTAAGAAGCCAAGTTAAAATAGTGAACTAGACGGGTGTTACGCGGAACATTTGTGTCGTCTGTTGATGGTCATGTTGATGTTGTCATGATGAGTATATATTGAAAGTTTGATGAAGAAATATCAAGAAATGGGAAAGCTATAGCCAACATTAAGTTTTCATGAAGAAAAAATTTAGTATTTAACTCATATTTATAATGACCTTCAGTGTGACCTTAGTCTTTATATTTTAGTATTGTCATGTCGATGTTGTCATGAAGAGTATATATTGAAAGTTTGATGAAGAGATATCAAACGTTATAGCCAATATTAGGTTTTCGTGACAGGAGGACTGACGGACTGACAGACGAATTGACAGTCGACAAAGTGATCCCTATGTATCACACTTTTCTTCGAAAAGGCGACACAAAAATACTCATATTGCCATAAAACTTTCCAACAAAACGCTGCTAAAACACACTTGTTTTTAAAACAATTTCTGAAGATTTAGAAGCAATCGCCTGTTTTGGCTAATGCTAGCGCTTATTATAAAAGCAGGCCAATTTACTTTGCTGTGATTGTGAGTGTGATTGTGAACAATTCACTCCCAGGGCTCCCATCAGTAAAGACAGAGGGTTCGTGTATTTAATCTAATAATCAGAAGAGAGGACTATGATCACTGATGAAGCACCTCTCGTTCTCTCAGAGCAAACATCCTCCAAGCATGCCAAGGGGACGTATGATAACAATTCTATTTAATCTGGCTCTACCACAAAAAAAATCAGACTCAAATATGGCCTAACATGTGCTAAAAATGACGTAAAACACTAATCAAACAAACAAACAAACAGTTTCTTCGTTCTACCATAGGTTTAAAAATATTATTCTGTGTGCAATATAGTCAACAATTAGTAACATGCAAAAATGTACTCTGAACTATTTATTAAAATGATTATTAATAAATATGCGTCAAAATTAATAATAATTAAATATGATGCAACAAAGTTATTTGATTACCGTGACCCCATTTTTCCTGGGTAGAAACAGTACCATATACCTCCCGCCATACGTATGAATTGACACTTTTTCATTAGACAAGTCAAGTTCCAACTGGAATTCGAACCCTTAGCAGTGAGAGGTGGCCTATTTACCATCCCGACCAGGAAAGTGGCTACTAAAAGCAGCTAAAAATAGGAAAGCTCCCTATTTCTAGTACCTTTTATTTAAAATATACAAGCAGGTTTAAAGTCAAAATGACAAATAATACTTCGAGATTGCTGTGTAAATTTAAAGGGACACACGGCAATCTTGATTTTTTTTAAAACTTACGGCATCCCGTTAGTTTTCAGCTTAACATGCATATGTGCAATCATTAATAGTAATTGTTGGAATAGTTCAAGGCAATTTGTTTTTACATATTACTAACTTTTGATAATATTGCACCAATAATATATTTAAAACTTTGGATGAATATTGAAGAAAACTGAAATCTCAATTTTTTATTTAATTATATGCAAGCAGTTTTAAAGTCAAAATAAAGCAGAACTAATAAATCGAGGTGCGAATTTTTATGCTTCAATAAAACTCAAGATTGCCATGTGTTCCTTTAATGCCTGACACAAACATCCAAATGTCCCTTTGAAGTCATAACAAATACCACAAAAAATCTCACTTCTGACGGCAAGTAAATCTCATCAATTTAAAAAAAGTCCTAATTTCTTTTCCAGTTATTTACCTTACAGTGTGCATGTAATTTACTATAATAAGTATTTTCTATGGGAAATTGTTTTCTGTAATAAATGCGAAACACTAATTTGCTTGCTGTGCATTTCTTAAAGATTTCTCTGTGTGAGATGGTGGTGTTATTTTCTTAAAACAAACAAGACCATTGATTTGTGCAGGTGCTTAAGCCTTTAGACTTAAATGAATGCTGAAAATATGCAACAGTTCGCAAAAGAGAGTTTAGATTACCTTTTCCTAATAATGGTTATATCACATGACACCGATTTAAAAAAAATGTTGCATTGTAAAAAAATATAATTTACACAAAACAATACAATTGTCATTCGATAATTTCAAGAATTTTGAAAATATTAGGGGTTAAAATCAGACATTTTGGTAGTTTAATATGGAAAGAAATTCAGCCGTCCGGTAGGTACAAACATGGAAGGTTACTCTTACAACTGAAGATATAATCTTTGTGGAAATCGTATTTCATTGCCTGAATTACGAGTACCGAATATTATAGTAGTAAAGGTACGTCAATCACCTCTCACCGCTGTGGGTTTGAATACCAATGGGAGCTCGACTTGTCAAGTGAAAAAGTGTTGATTCGTACGGATGGCGGGTGTTATTACAGTACTGGTTCTACGCATGAAAAATGATGTGGATTGCCTCTACACAAAAAAAAATTTGACTGCAAATTTGTATGGCCTAACATGTGCTTAAAGCTTAAAATGATGTAAAACACCATTCAAAACCAAAATTCAGGTCACTATGGCCCAACATGCGCTAAAAATGATGTAAAACACCATTCAAAAGCAAAATTCCTGTCACTGGGTAAACCCATGGGAGGTATACTCCAAAGTAAGTAGACTGATATTTACATTATTGGTGAAGACAATTACCCGTCTGCCTTGCTAGATCTTTATCAATGTTTCTGCACTTCTTCTGTGTCACTGTGTCACTGTATAATATACAATTATGGACTTTTCAGCTGTTATACATGATGTGATATGCACCAAAAAAATCATTATTGACCGAGGCGATAGCCGAGGTCAATAATGATTTTTTGGTACATATCAACATCATGTATAACAGCTGAAAAGTCCATAACTGTTTTATTATATAACCCTCAATTTACAATTATATAAAACAGGTCAATATCAAAAAAACAATTATATAAAACAGGTCAATATCAAAAAAACAGGTCAATATCAAAAAAACAGGTCAATATCGCTAGATATTTTTTCTAAAAAATTACTTTTTAGCCAATGAAAAGGCGTCTATTTATAGGTTATATAATAATCTGGATTATGCAACAGCTTGCTTGTAAAAAATCCATATCTAAATTTGGGTCGGGAGCATTGCAACTGGGAATTTTTAACAGAATCAACTCAAACTAAAACTATCACTGAAGGTGATGAATACCCACGCCCAAATTCTAAGTCAAACAAAGGGCCATAATTCTGTAATAAGTTATACGATCAACAATAGGTGATGTAGAGGAACATTATATAAGGTAATCAGTTGTTATATGTATATGAAGTTTTGGAACAACCTATTCAAAACTGTTTGAGGAATGCAAGTAATTAAAATGTGTTACGCGATGGGACGAGACGTTATGGACAATGTGATTATTCGCCGGCTGAAGTCGGCAAATATATTTGTGCTTAGGTTTGCTAACATGCCCTGGAAGGAGAAGTAATTAATGACAGCACTTTTATTTTTGTAAAGAACTATTAACGTACTTAAGTTTTACTAAATATCGTGATACAATATTGATAATATATTAAAATAAATGTTTTTAAAGAAATGTATGTGCATGAATTAACTGTTACAAAATTAACTGTTGGATTTGTTGCATGCTGTGTATAAATAATGACTCCTCTGAAAATAAACTTTAAAAGACGGAGCATTCATTTTAATGAAATTAAAGGAGACGGTACGTCCCGCTTTTAATTAACATTTGACTTTATGCAGATTGTTTTGTATAATAAACAACATACTATGATATAGAAACATATAAACGTGAACATTATAGTACAATAAACGCATATAATTATGTAAGAAAACAGGCCTTTGTTAGCTATCATCTATAAAATGTAATTTGGGCGCCGTGTATTAGACGACTGAATTGGTAAAGCAATCATTTTGGGCAGGAAAACTTATAGCGCCATCAAGCGGGCACGTCTTTTTACAGAATCGAGTAGACTGCTTCACTGCGCATGTCCCGTTTCACTTTATATTTAAACGCTGTGTAGCGGTGTACTGATATGAGGACAAGACGTACGATACATCCTTACCAGCGAATTGATGCTTTGCATCAACTTTTCTTGTTCCTATATAGCCCCCACATCACTTTGTTGTGAAAACTGGGGGTACAATATTAACACAAGCTTCTAATCTACATGTATATAAGACTGATAACAAATAGGTATTAAATAGATAACAGAAAAATAATAAGGGATTTGCCTCCTCTGATAACTCTCTCCAAACATTTGGTTGGCCTCTGTTTTTATTGCTGTTTCTCCATATTGGGATACATTTCAATACCTTATTTATCTTTTTATGTTAACCATTTTAAACTCATAATATCTTCTTTTTTTATTATTAAAATGTTTCTAATTGTTTTTATTAATGAAGAAAATACCATTTCAAGTAGTTTTCATGAAATTCATGCTGCTGAAAATTATTAAATTTATCTATAAAAGAATAATTGAAAATCCTCATCATCCAGAGTCCGACAAATCACATGCCCGAAGCCCACAGGCTACCAAAGGTCGATGTCTGGGCTACCAGAAATTTCTATCGAGAGTCAGTTGGGCTGCTACAAATTTGCATGTTTAGTAGCCCGTTAAAAGCAGATTTTAGCTCTAGATAATCAACACCACTGTTTTTACAGTTAATTATTCAAGATAAGATTTAAATCCCCGCGTCCACAATGGAAGAATGGTTTCGTTCCCCAAGGAAAACTCACGCATTCCGGGCTACCAAGTTCAATTTCTGGTAGCCCACAGGACTACCACGAAAATTCAAGATTCAGGAGCCTCAGATCATCTTATGTAATACAATGATAAACACAAAGGAGATCAAACACCAGAACCAAGAAAAGGGTAACTGAAAGGTTACTGAATCTCCCATTGTTTAACCAGTGCCATAAGTGACAGTCTAGATTATAGACTGTCTAGATTATAGTCCTGGAGACAGTCTAGATTATAGTCTAGATTATAGTCCCGGAGACAATTAAGAAGCATGATAAGTGTGCATGCAGGTACTCATAATATGACACTTGTCTTTTCCAGACAATTTGCTCTATATTGTTCTGATAAAAAGTCACACTCAGCAATCTAATAAAATTCTCATCAAACACTACTTAGTTTCTTTTTAAAAAAGAAATAAAAAATAATATCAGACAAATATTTGAAGCATTGTTTTTTTCTAAACCAATTTTAAGTAACAATAGTTGAATAGGTTGTTTATTTCATCACAAAAAGTGTGTGACTTGAGGCTGATAGTTTTACTGTCTTACACAAAAACTGAAATATACTTTTAAGGCCAAATAAAATTATACCTGTGTTTACTGTAACATTGCTGAAAAAAATAGGGTAGGTAGGTAGGCATTTTATTTTATTTTATTTTTTTATTTTATATTTTGGCAAAGTTACATTTAAGGTGGCGATGAGCTTTGATGAATGGGAAAATGTGGTATTTTAAAAACTACAATAGATAACAATATGAAATTGTGTATGTTTTATTGTTTCCAAAAAGGCATGGCAACAACTGGCTCTTTTCCCAATCACTTGCAATTATTGCAAAGGGGTAACAGTTTAATTCATTTTTCGCAAGTCCAGAAGAGGGTCAGTTCCAACAGCAGGACAATGAGCCCATGAGTCGGCCGTGAACACGTGAACATAATTATTTTTACAAAAAAAATCAAAAAAAAAAATCTTTTCATTTTTTTTTTATTCAATAAAAAACAAGAGGTAAATGACCTTGAAGCTCTACTGATTGATTTTGATTTCAGGAAGTAGTCGCTACAAACTTTCCAACTGACCTGAAATTTTGCTAGGATCAATTGGACATTAAGAGCAACATTCCTGTAAAGTTTCATGAAAATCTGCCAAGTAGTTTCAGAGGAGTAGTCGCTACAAGATTTTACTATATAATTCTATGTAAACAAAGATGGCCACTGGCAGCCATGTTTAACGTCGAATCAAAACGATTTTTGACAAGGACCAACATCATGTCATGCTGATCATTTTAGAAAAAGTCCCATATCGATATCACTTATAAATTTCAAGAAGTAGTCGCTACAAACTTGTATTTTGAAAATTTATTTTTAGCCGTGGCGGCCATCTTGAATTTCCGGCCGACCTGAAATTTTGCTAGGATCAATTAGACATCAAGAGCAACATTCCTGTGAAGTTTCATGTAAATCCGTCAAGTAGTTTCAGAGGAGTAGTCGCTACAAGTTTTCATTATATAACTCTTATGTAAACAAAGATGGCCGCTGACAGCCATATTTAACATTGAATCAAAACGATTTTTGACAAGGACCAACATCATGTCATGCTGATCATTTTAGAAAAAGTCCCATATCAATATCACTTATAGTTTTCAAGAAGTAGTCGCTACAAACTTGTATTTTGAAAATCTATTTTTAGCCATGGCGGCCATCTGGAATTTCCGGCCGACCTGAAATTTTACTAGGATCAATTAGACATTAAGAGCAACATTCCTGTAAAGTTTCATGAAAATCTGCCAAGTAGTTTCAGAGGAGTAGTCGCTACAAGTTTTTACTATATAATTCTATGTAAACAAAGATGGCCGCTGGCAGCCATGTTTAACGTCGAATCAAAACGATTTTTGATAAGGACCAACATCATGTCATGCTGATCAATTTAGAAAAAGTCCCATATCAATATCACTTATAGTTTTCAAGAAGTAGTCGCTACAAACTTGTATTTTGAAAATTTATTTTTTAGCCGTGGCGGCCATCTTTAATTTCCGGCCGACCTGAAATTTTGCTAGGATCAATTAGACATCAAGAGCAACATTCCTGTGAAGTTTCATGAAAATTCGTCAAGTAGTTTCAGAGGAGTAGTCGCTACAAGTTTTCATTATATAACTCTCTATGTAAACAAAGATGGCCGCTGGCAGCCAGGTTTAATGCCGAATCAAAACGATTTTCGACAAGGACCAACATCATGTCATGCTGATCATTTTAGAAAAAGTCCCATATCAATATCTTTTAGAGTTTTCAAGAAGTAGTCGCTACAAACTTGTATTTTAAAAATCTATTTTTAGCTTTGGCGGCCATCTTGGATTTCACATCAACATGAATTTTTGCTAGGATCAACTAGACTTCATGGGCAACATTTCTGTAAAGTTTCATGAATATCCATCTAGTAGTTTCAGAGGAGTAGTCGTTACAATAAAAGTTTACGGACAGACGGACGACGGACGCCGCATCACGGCATAAGCTCTGCTGATCAGAGATCAGTCGAGCTAAAAAAGGAGTCGGAGGTGTTTTCAGAGGGTCGGTCGGGTTACAGTAAACTCAGGTATAATTTTATTTAGCCTAAGTAGGCCTATAATGGATTATTCTTAATAATGAAAAGAATTAATGATGGTTGTTTACAGAGAATCATTCATATTCAGACAATAAATGGAATATATATATATATACTGAAAGGAAAAAGAAACAAATAATCAAAAAATTGATTATACTGCACTATTATATACACATAATTCCATGTAATATTCCAGATATATATCAACGTGTTTTGTACAAAAAGGGGCTAGAACTGACTTACAGAAAGGACAACCCTGTCATGTAGTAGACCTTTTAATCAAAGTATACGAAATTCATAAATGTTGAAGTTTTGCTTGAAAAAGTCAAGCCATTTCAGTATTGTGTTTAATGTTAAGAGATTGCAACGTTTAAAGCCTAAGTTTACTCACCTGCTTGAGCCAAATGCGTATTCTGCCGATAATGAAACTTTAAAGGGGTAACCATGGTGTGTTCGGTGCTGTTTAAACCTTCTTTCTGAATCTGAAAGGACAGGCCTTCTGTCGCCCTGTACCATTCGATTAGCATATTAACATATTTAACATAAAATATATAGTGGAAAATACCTATTATGCGTTTCTTTTTTCCTTTCAGTATATATGCACCATTTCTAATATTATATAACAGCGCTAAACAAAGGAATGTTAAGGATTTCAGTTTTCCTTCTTTTTTCAGTTACAGATCGGCGGTGATGAAATTTATTTGTTTATTAAATTTCATATATATTTTATATATTTCATATATATTTTATACATATATCTTCAAAAGAAAAACAAACAGAGATTAGGGTTACCCTTAAAAACACAGTATGTAAGGCTAGTAGAAACGCTACTCAATTTGTTTTAGCCTTGTGAGATAGTTCTGTTGTAAGGATTATGCAGCTTTAAGAATGAGCTATACCAAATGACAACTCTCACACTATAGAGAAATTGAAATTTAACAGTTATGTTGTAAGTATGTAGCTTTAAGAATGATAGCTCTCGCAATGGAGAAATTAAACAGTGATTCTGTTATATGTATGGATTGCGTAGCTTTAAGAATGACAACTCTCACACTATGGAGAAAATAATTAATTGTTGTATGAAAATAATTAATTGTTGTACGAAAAATGCATAACTCACAACTGTAACACCTATACCTGGAGGACATGATTATAACATGAATGAAATTTAACTTCCATGAACAAACTCTCGTGTTAAAATTCATTATAATATTGTGTAACCATAATAATTGTATACATTTGAGAATAAAATATTGTTTAAACTAAACTCTGACAACCATGCTTATCGGTAATATAAAATGATATAATACAACGTTTGTACATATTGCACTTTTTTTGGTTATGTATGCAAATTTAACACATTAATGACAAATATGTACTGTATGAGGTTTAACTTAGATTTTAACAATCTTCCAGCCATATAACAACTGTTACAGTGTCAACTTAGGATTTATAACTGAACAGTATTTTTTTCCTACCTTCCACCGAAGGCCATAATAAATTAATGCATAGATCCGCTCTGTCAATCATACATAAATCTGACCATGCCAGTTGACCAATTAAAATCACATGAGGTATTTACCCCGTTACTTAAAGCACATGCTGCCCCACAAACAAACATTTGTACAATAGAACACATGGTAATGTTTGTGGCCAAAATTGAGCTTGGACAATGGTGAGCAGGGTTTAATGATTTGTACTGATCTATGTATTGCTAGTTTCTCATTCAAATTTAGTTCAAAAAATTTATACGACAAATGGAAAATGGCCTCGGCACAAGGCAAAAATAGTAAAACATACTACTGAGTACTTCCAAGATTGAAAACCCTTTTTTTTTTGAAAAAGAAATAAAAATGACCGGGGCGGCATTAAAACGGGGACGGGCGGGGATGAGAATCTAGCAATTAATTTATTGTGGCCTAACGCTGTAAAACTATACGGAGGCAAAAAAGAAAGTGTGCAACCAAATTTGCATAATCCACTTAATTATGTAATCATTTATGTCATTGCAAAATATGTGTTCAAACATCCTATCATTATGTATGAAATTTGAAAAGAATTTAAAAGTTTGAGATTTAGGAGTACAGACTGTTTTCCCATTCAACGCCATGCAAAATATTCAACTTCGTGCAATTTTTTGTTTTGTTCTTCTTTTTTTTAACTAACTCTAACTCCAGCTATTAGTGAAGGAACTTTACATACACTTCATTAATTTAATGCGTACATTTTGGTATATTTTTTAACTTGTTCTGCTAACTTTGTCATTACAACTTTTTGAATATTTCCAAAAGTAGGTGTGCACACTTTCTTTTTTGACTCAGTATATGTTTCAAGGGTGTCCCCATTAATATTTACAGTCAGGCCTAAGATGTATCGCCTACCATGGGTGTACCAGGCAAGGCATGACAGACACATTAATTATGCTGACCGTCTCAGGTGTTGTGTTCTACATTTTCTACATGGGTGCAGATTGTAGGACCCTGGATGATCTAACACATCAAATGTTTTGTGTAAGATTTATAGCCTGTGTTTTGTATTTGGTGTTAATAAATAAACACAGTTATAATGTGCATTATCATTTGTCTGACTGGTTGTGGGGTAATACAGAGCCTGTACAGAGAACGCATGTTTACATTGGTCTAGGGTGCATGTTTATGGGGCGTATTATAACAGGTGGACATTACTGATGAAACACATAATAGCGGAAGGCTGTGGTCTAGTGGTTAGAGCGTTAGACCCAGGATCGAAAAAGTCGTGGGTTCAATCCCCACCATGACCATAATAGTGTTGTGTCCCTGAGCAAGACATTTTATCTGTATTTGTTTAGTACTGGTTCATAATTCATAAAGTACAGGGGCGTAGCCAGCGATACGCACGTAAGTGCGTAACATCGATTTGAAAAGTGAAAAAATAATTATGGCCAAAAATGTCATAAAAATCGAAGGCTAACTTAACTCCTGACATATGTTTTTTTTCATTTTTAAAGAAATTATTTTACCCTAGATGGCCGCCAAAATGTGACCAAAAAAACCACCAGAGGCTGCCAAAGGATGTCTATATTTTAAAATTTTCTAGGGGGAGGCCCCACTAACACCCCCAGCACCTACCCCTACCTCGGCGCTACACGCCAAGTGTAATGCCTTCAGCATTAAGGGTGCGTACTTAAGATTTTAGCCTGGCTACGCCTCTGAAGTATAATATGATGCTGCTTTGGTCCATCAGGCAGATACACTGCCCAGACTGTAATTACCCAAGTCAACTGTCTACATCACACTGCCCAGATTGTAATTACCCAAGTCAACTGGTTGGTCCATCATGCAGATACACTGCCCAGACTGTAATTACCCAAGTCAACTGGTTGGTCCATCATGCAGATTCACTGCCCAGACTGTAATTACCCAAGTCAACTGGTTGGTCCATCATGCAGATACACTGCCCAGACTGTAATTACCCAAGTCAACTGGTTGGTCCATCATGCAGATACACTGCCCAGACTGTAATTACCCAAGTCAACTGGTTGGTCCATCATGCAGATACACTGCCCAGACTGTAATTACCCAAGTCAACTGGTTGGTCCATCATGCAGATACACTGCCCAGACTGTAATTACCCAAGTCAACTGGTTGGTCCATCATGCAGATACACTGCCCAGACTGTAATTACCCAAGTCAACTGGTTGGTCCATCATGCAGATACACTGCCCAGACTGTAATTACCCAAGTCAACTGGTTGGTCCATCATGCAGATACACTGCCCAGACTGTAATTACCCAAGTCAACTGGTTGGTCCATCATGCAGATACACTGCCCAGACTGTAATTACCCAAGTCAACTGTCTACATCACACTGCCCAGACTGTAATTACCCAAGTCAACTGTTTGGTCTACATCACACCAGTCATGCAAGTTTATGGATGCCCAGATTGTAATTACCCAAGTCAACTGTTTGGTCTACATCACACTGCCCAGATTGTAATTACCCAAGTCAACTGTTTGATCTACATCACACCATGCAGTCCATAAACTTGCATAATGAACCTCTATCAACACCACCATGCTTTCTTTGTCAAAACTTTGATAGATATACAAGAGTACTATAATTGCTGGTTCCCCTAATCGTTTTGGTTTTGTATAACACCTAATCATTACCTGTCACAGAGACTACCCACTACACTGGTAATTAGGCGTGATTTAAGAGCCCAGGTTAAATTCTCCTGGCCAATTTGACACATTGTGTTGGTTTCTCTGTTACTGGCTACAGAAGGTTGTGAATGCCTTTGTGCGGGCAAACTCGTGCATACTCCAGTGTGGTAAAATAACAAATACGGAGGTCTTTATCAATTGTTGTGCTTTCACAATTAGATCTACTTAAAAACTTGCTCTATTTTAATAATTATTTAATTTAACGGCTGTACATAATTATTAGTGACAGGTCAAAGTCACTAATATCAATAATTGTATTTTCACAACTTGCTTTTGTTAATAATTATAATAAATGGGCTTCTGACAATATCAAAAGTGAAATGTGAGGGGTAGGTATTGATCATCTCAGGATCTGAGTGAATGTGCCCTTTTTATGTCATTCACTAACGGTCATATTCTCGTATATAGTCACAGCCGCCCCAAAAGACAGTACTATACACAAGCTTTTACTATTAAATTTAATCTACGTTTGCTCACATGCATGAGCCAAACGCGTACTCTTGTCAATATAAATGAAACTTTGAAGGAATACTATATTTCCCGTATTATTTGTTGTTTTAGTTTTTTTTTCCAAAAGGAAAGGTCTTACGTAGCCATGTACCATTCGATTAAAAGTAGCATATTGCACATACAATATATAGCGGAAATTCCCGTGTTGCGTTTCTTTTGCGTTTCAGTGTAGGTATAGCAATATTCTTTAAGGGCGTACGTAGGTAGACTAAATGATGATTTTGAAGAACCTAAACTTAAAAAAAAAATCCTGGTAAAAATGTCATATCAATAAAAATATGGCATTAGCACCATTTTGTTATAAGGTTTTAACCCTTCACGTGCTATATATATATATATATAGGGACTGTTCTTTCTTTGAATTAAGACTATTCCATTTATGTGACAAAGGGGTGTTTTGGGGAAAATGACTGATCAGACGGACATTGCAAACCCTGCGAGTTACTCACAGGCTGATCTGGGTTTACGACTGACACAAAGGCTATTAGAATAGTCGTGCTTTAAGCGGCTTAAGGGTTTAAGTAGAATTCAGCATTGGTTTTGAATCGAATCAGGCGTAAAATGTTTAAATTAATCCTGGTGCGTAATCTAGAATAGCACAAATTACTGGGCAAAATGAATTTCCTTGTAACTAAGGGGTCATTTTTAGGCTTATTCAATGTTTAGGCAATTTAGAATAGAAAATATCATTTTTTGTCTTTGCCTATTTAAGTAACTGTTGATAATACTGCACCAATAATATACTCAAACCTATATGGTAGAATAAAGACAAAACAACGAAAACTCAAAATTTTATTAAATTATATGCAAGCAGCGTTAAAGTCAAAATGATACTAGATAAATAAATCGAGATGTAATTTTAATGCCTGATAAACATTTCAAGATTTTTAATTTCATCTCAGCTATAAACCTATGATTATATATCAAAACTTACTGCGGTTATTTGACTTTTACACGATTTTTAGCAGGTTTATGATTAATATGATATTTCAAAAATGCCAGGAGCACATTAATGATACTTTAAAGATGTTTAAGACAGAGACATATAATACTGGCATGTGAAGTTCAAGTATCATATTTGACATAAAATGGATAGGTCCTTATAGACTAGTTCATTGTTATATATCTACTTATGGCGTTGATAGATCTCTCGGTCTCCTCCGACTGGTTCACTGTCATAATTATGTACTTTTATTGATGAAAGTGTACCCTTCCAAGATCCCTATACATTAACTACCTGTCCGCGTTTTAAATCTGACTTTATTATAATGGTTATCAAAACATTTGGACAGGTTTACGAGTCAATAAAGTTACTGTCACTTTACCATAAACAAACTGGCCTATCACTATTTATGACCGACATATTTATGCATAATTACCGTATTTCCTCTAGTTGTAGCACCCGAGCGCTATGCAAAGTGCGAAGAGGGCGTTACTATTATGGTTCAAATTTTCAATATATTTCACCTCCTTTCCCCACATCCCACCCACCCCAACTGTTTTCTTATAGAATTACTGTGACACCGGTATTGACTAAACCTAAACCCAACAATATACTGAGTATATCACTGTCATCACTCTGCATCTGTATGATACAATATCCGTCGAACTTTATGATTACAACATGGGTTGGTTGCGTATGAATTAAATAATAATAAAAGATAAACTAAATAATAAATTGAAAGAAAGGAGATAAATAAAAGCAGTAATTTGTATTGATGATGATAGCGCTTTCAGGTTTATGTCATAGACCATACCGGTGTCATGGTAAAAAAACTCCCTTTAGTTTGCCTACATTGTTATTAAAAATCCATGCAAAGCAAATTTCTAATTATTGTTATTATACGGTGTCATTAATATGTTTATATCATTATTATGAAACCTTTAATTTAAATGCATGCAAGCAGATTTAAAATGAAACTGAAATACTGGATTTGATAATGACTTCAACATTGCTGTGTGTCCCTTTAAAGAAATACATGGCAAATCTCAATTTTTTAAACTTGCTACAACCTGATTGGCTATATATATAATTAGATCATTTCCCACCGTAATTTTGTTAAAAATAATATTCTTTTGTGTTGATACATAACTTTTCCTTGGCACCTATCAATGACTTCATTACTAAAGTGTTTCCTCTGACTGGCTATGACATTCTTAATGACTTCTGATAGCTGGCTGAAGTGTTTCCTCTGACTGGTTATGAAATTCTTAATTACTTCTGATAGTTGGCTGAAGTGTTTCCTCTGACTGGCTATGAAATTCTTAATGACTTCTGATAGCTGGCTAAAGTGTTTCCTCTGACTGGCTATGAAATTCTTAATGACTTCTGATAGCTGGCTAAAGTGTTTCCTCTGACTGGCTATGAAATTCTTAATGACTTCTGATAGTTGGCTAAAGTGTTTCCTCTGACTGGCTATGACATTCTTAATGACTTCTGATAGTTGGCTGTAGTGTTTCCTCTGACTGGTTATGAAATTCTTAATGACTTCTGACAGTTGGCTGAAGTGTTTCCTCTGACTGGTTATGAAATTCTTAATTACTTCTGATAGTTGGCTGAAGTGTTTCCTCTGACTGGCTATGAAATTCTTAATGACTTCTGATAGCTGGCTTAAGTATTTCCTCTGACTGGCTATGAAATTCTTAATGACTTCTGATAGCTGGCTAAAGTGTATTCTCGGATTGGCTAAGATACTGGCTGATATCAGCTAACTTTTCAGTCCACACAAATGATTTAGCTATGACAGTGGCAAAGCACCTGCATAAATTAATAAAATGCCGACTATATTCCAAAATCCTGTATTTGTTTTCACCAATGTTTGCCTTGCAATGAATCACCCGCCTGTCATGCCACAAAGTCGGGGAAATTTGCCGATTGAGTAATTTTTGCACGAGATAAAGCACCCATTCAAACAACCATAAAATGCAGAGGTTTTTCTTACTGTGCATACAAAGTAAATGTTGAGGTGAAAAACTGGCTTTCACTTACAAGTATTAACCGTCCAATTGGTGCACACTGGTGTCAATATACGGAGATAAAGGCAATAAAAAAAACCCAGAACTCCAGGTTTGCCAAAATGAATATAATTAAAGACCTGATCTGAACCACTGGTTAACAAATTGCCTCAGAACCATTGATAGAACTCAGGAGCACTTGTTTACAAATAATCACAGAACCACTCGTTTGCATATAATCACAGAACCACTCATTTACATATAATCACAGAACCACTCATTTACATATAATCACAGAACCACTCATTTACATATAATCACAGAACCACTCGTTTACATATAATCACAGAACCACTCGTTAACATATAATCACAGAACCACTCATTTACATATAATCACAGAACCACTCATTTACATATAATCACAGAACCACTCGTTTGCATATAATCACAGAACCACTTGTTTGCATATAATTTTGACAAAACTTTAAAAGAACTCTGTGCCCTAGCTTACATATACCTTAATGTTTCTCAGGAAAAAGCATCCACAAATGATCTTATCAAACTGCAAAGTAAGAAAATTGGCTTAACATCTTCGGATTAAAGTGTTAAGAATTCACATATACCCTTTTGCAATTATGTGGCATAATACTATTAATAAATACGATGACTTTTTCTCACAGCTGTTACCATAATTAAATCACAAATCAAAGAGATGAACATTGTAAAATGAAGAGATATAAAATATGGCATGGCAGGAGACTCCCGTGGCTGATCTGATTAAGAGACAAACACTCGAAGTTCCAATTTATGAACAGAAATTGATTTATGTTGCATCATCATTTTGTTTACATAAATGGAAATTTAACTTTTTTTAAAAAAACAATTGCTAATATACTTTTATCAGAAAAAGATTAAAATCATTTTTTTTTGATTTTTTTTTTTGATTTTTCTGCAGATCTTCAGTACAAGAGTGGGCCCGTCTAGACACCATGCAGTACCTCAGGTTATGCACTGTGGGTTCTGACCCATATTGATTCAAGTCACTTGTAAGGAGCCCGAACTCGGGCGATAAAATAAATGCTGTGTACACAATGCATGTAATCAAACCCAACCCAGTGTAAGCTAGCCCAAAATACACTGACATGAAGAGTTTCTATTTAAAGGGAAACATGGCAATCTTGATTATTTTTTCTAAACTTACAGTGTTCAGGTAATTTTTCTACAGAACTTAATGCATATTTGTAAAACATTGTTAATAATTATTTGAAGACAAATTAAAATCTTCAAACTTCATAACTTCCTTTTAATTTTGTGCAAGTAGGTTAGATTCCGCTAAGCACGATTATAATACTCTTTGCGTCCATTATAAACCCAGATCAGCCTGCGAGTAACTCGTAGGCTGATCAGGGTTTACAATGTCTGGCTGCTCATCAGTCATTTCTCTAAAACACCCCTTTGTAACATAAATGGAATGGTCTAAATTTAAAGAAAGGACAGTCCATTATACATTCATAGCGGGCTTATATAATTAAGGGTTCATAAATCTAGGAGCTTATTTTAATTCTTTGTAATTTCACCATGATTGCTTTGTGTCCTTTCCAAGGTATTTGCCTTTACATGAATGAATATATCTTTCTCTGGGCCGACAATAAAAAGTTGTTGATTTGCTGTTTCCCTACATACCCACGAAAAAGGGCCCTGCCCAAAACTTTATATAGCAATTCTTTAACAATGTTTTTTTTAACTATCTTTAGTATATTTCTCTTTAATTTTTACTGTCTTTGGCAACAACAAAAAATCCACCTACCCACTTATAAAATCCTGGGTCGGGAAACAGCAAACAAATATATTTTTAAGGATGGCCTTATTGCTCCAAACATATCATTATATAGACATTAAATTTAATTTTTATTGCAGTTTTTTTAATCTTTATTGAACTATAATTATCTCAATTTCTCGGAGTGCTTTGCAGTGTATATATAAGTGTTATACCTTTTGATAACATAATCTGTTTCAAAATATTTTTTCTTAAATCATGTGGAGGACAAAAATCGGCCATGAATAAATTACAGCAACACCTATGGATAAACTCTTCTAGCATTAGTAATATCTGGCTATCAGCCAATCAGAAAACGGTATAGGTCTTGAGGACATTGTAGCCCGTTGCGATCGTTTGTCATGCCTACTTAAGTTATTACTTAGCGTACACATTATACATGTGACGAAACACAGTACCGACTGATAACCCAGCCATCAAAACATAATCCACTCCTGTAAACTTATCCACGGCAAAACAATTCAAAACAGTTAACAGGTCATACAATTCAATAGTGAGTAAACATATAAAAAATATCAATCGAGGTGATTCAGTACTTGTGCGAATTTACGTTAATGCATTTCAGAGTCCCCGACATTTATTTAAGGGTTTAATGTAATTTTATTCGCGTTCATTTGAAAATAACTGCAGTTATCTAATCACATTTAGCAAATAATGCCCGTAAGGTATAGTGTAAAGCTGATGTGATTAGGCAATTGCATTTGTTTTCAAATGAATGCAGATAAAATACATTAAATCCTTATTATAAATAATTACATCTACCCTTTAAAAACGTCTTATTTATTAAACAAAGTATTATACTAAATTTGTTAGGTTGTTTTTACCGGTTTTGTGGTTGTTGCTTTCTACCCTTTCTTAATTCATAAGGCCACCATTAAAAAATTGTTTGTTTGCAGTTTCCGACCCATGGCTTTTAGGGGTGGGTCGGTAGGTAGGGATATATATTTTTTTTTTAAACATTTTTATTATTAACGCATGCCCATCGACGGCATGCAAATATCATGTGCTTCACTAGTATTATCCATAGAGTTTTTTTTTTAGAAAGGGTTTAGTTAAATATTAACAGAACATGCAAGAAAAAAAATACAAAAAAACTTGGAAAAAAAATATATATTTAAAAAAAAAATATTTGGGTCGGCGGATTTGCCGTGGGTCAGTCGCAAACTGCAAGCAAACAATATTTTAATTTAGGCCTAAGTGACGTCGCTGAACATTACGTCACTAATATACCTTACCTATTTTAGCAAATTTTCTTTTCAATTTATTTAAAGGGACACGCGACAATCTTTATTTGTTTAAACTCGCGGCTTCTCATTACTTTTTCTACGTAACGTGTATTTTTGCAATCATTAATATTAATTACCAAAATATTACAAAGCAAAAGGTGTTTACATATTACTAAGTATTGATAATACTACAATACTACTATATTTAACATCTGGTACAACAACGAAGAAATCGAAAACTCAACTTTTTTTTTTTATTTAATTTATGAAAGCAAGTTTAAAATGAAATGATACTGGATTAATAACCTGAGATAATGATTGTAATACTTGATATAAACTTCAGGATTGCAGTGTGTCCAGGACTACAGTGTTTACCTTTAAATTTGACAATATCAGAACATTAATATTTAGGCCATAATAAATTAATTGCTAGTTTCTCATCCAAATTTATTTCAAAATAGGTGGGGTGGGGTGAAATTTTATTTTTTATTTTATACGACAAATGGAAAATGGCCTCGGCACAAGGCAAAATAGTAAAACATACTACTGAGTACTTCCAAGACTGAAAACACACTTTTAATAGTGTTTCATACTTCCAGCAATTTTTTTATATTTTTTATTTTTAAAAAACAAACATTTTAATAAAAATTATCGGGGCGGCATAAAAAAAACAGGGGACAGGAGGGGATGAGAATCTAGCAATTAATTTATTATGGCCTTAGTATTGTTACAGTTGCCCGCAACACCTGCACTTCCTTATGTCACCCGTATATTGAAAACATGGAGGATCTGTAACTTGTGCAAACAGTTGGAGGTTTCACTAACAAAACATTGGTGCAATTTTCATCATTTTCTTTCATTTGTATTGCTGATATGAAAATGCGAGTCGTCGGAAGTTCACATCGCGAGGGAAAACATATAAATATGCTAATGAATGTCCTGTTTTATTTCAGTCTTTGACCACAGCCGGTCGAAAATGATTACCTTTTCTCTTTAATACCTATCGACTTTGTACCGTAATACTGTCAGAAGTCGTACATTTATAGTAATATTATGTGAATTCTCACGCCATCGTCTGATTTTAGACGATACATCATTATTAAACGCTGATAATACCCTGGCCGGGTCTGAATGTAAGATTGACACAGGGTTTTTGTAATCATGCCGCGGTGGTTCACAATTGGCAGAATACATTTTCACACCTGGTTAATGACTTCTTGATTTATGCGGAAAAGAAATTACATGCTTCAATCAAATAAGGCTTATGTTGGACAAACAAGTACAAAACTTTGCGAAGTATAAATATTAAACACCATCAAGACATAAAGATGCATTATGAAACAAGAGCAAATTATATCAAAATAGTTAATACAAACTTGCCAAATATACCAAACGATAATTTATTAAACACAAGGTGCATTATATTTAAGTGGAATTGATGCAAACATGGGCAAATTATTTTCGAAATAGTTAATACATGCAAATAATGCAAATAATTAATGTACCCACATGATGATCTGATTGAATCATTCGATTGATTTAACAACCACCTGTCTAATTGACAACTTGATACCTGAGAAATGCTTTGATTTATACTAGTTAATACCATTCTACTAATTGGTTAATTAAAAGATGATCTAGATTAGAACACATTCCAGTAATATTTGAAGACGGCATTGTAATATACTTTATTCATGAAATGTTTAAAATACAGCAGCATGGACAATGACTAAGACAAGGGCAAATACAAAATATGTGTACATAATTGATGCTTTGATTTACATGTATATTCATTTATTTATTTAAATGACTGATTAAAAAGAACCTATTCCAGTAATAAAAAGCCTTCATTCATGACTGTTTTAAAATTGCCAGGGTTTTATTCCGCACTTTATTTATTTTTTAAAATTGCGCAAAACCTAAACAAGGGCAGATAATTTAAAATACATAGTGCATAATGGCATACTTTAATTAGGTTATCTAATGGAATCATGTTTTAACACCTACAGATCTAATGACAACTTGATACCTGCACATACTCATTAGTTGTCTATTTGATTAAAGATGATTTCCAAAATTCCAGAAATAATTCAGGGCTTTTTTTTTTCTGAAATAGGGGAAGAGGCCAAAGCCCTTCAATAAGGTTGGAACAAGCGCAATTTTCGAGTTAAAGGGGGAAAAAAAATGCGATTTTGAGAAGTAGGGGGAACAGTGAATTAGGCAGAAATTGAAGATGTGGGTGTGCAAATATGCAAAAGAGGTACATTTTAGATAAACTGCCTATAAACTATAATTGTATCCCAGACATCATAATGTGAGAAAGTTAGAGGGGGAAATAATGTTTTTTTGTTGTTGTTGTTTTTTTGGAGGGGTGGGGGGGAATTCTCATCCAAAAAGGGGGAAAAGTAGTCCTTTTTGCTAGGAAAAGGGGCCAAATAATGACCCCTGTTTATGAAGGAAAAAAAGCCCTGTAATTAATGGTTTATTTCATTATTATTTGTTATACTTTATATGTCTGGTATTACATTTGGACATGAATGTTAAGATCCATATATGGAAGAGCAGTGCTGCATGCTGAGTGAGTCGAGTGTTACATGCAATGGACAAGTGGGGATGAATGAGGATGAGTTGAGATGAGCAAGAATAATGGAGATGAGCGAGAATGAGTGAGAATGAGTGAGGACGGAGATGAGTGGGGATGAGCTAGGGCAATTTAAGATAAGTGAGGACAAGTGGGGATGAGTGAGGACAAGTGGGGATTAGTGAGGACAAGTAGGAATGAGTGAGGACAAGTGGAGATGAGCGAGGACATTGGGGAGGAGGCAGGACAAATCTAATTTAGTGGGGATGAGTGAGGACAAGTGGGGATGATAAGGACAAGTGGGGATGAGTGAGGACATTGAGGATGAGGTAGGATAAGTGGGGATGAGTGAGGACATTGAGGATGAGGTAGGACAAGTGGGGATGAGTGTGCATAAGAGGGATGAGGGAGGACACGTGGGAATGAGAGCGACAAGTGGGATGAGGAAGGACAAATGGGGATGAGGTAGGACAAGTAGGGATGAGGGAGAACAAATGGGGATGATAAGGACAAGTAGGGATGAGTGAGATCAAATGGAGGTGAGTGAGGACATTGAGGATGAGGTAGGACAAGTAGGGATGTGGAAGGACAAGTGGGGATTGAGTGAAGACAAGTAGGGATGAGTGAGGACAAGTGGGAATGAGTGAGGACAAGTAGAGATGAGTGAGGACAAGTGAGAATGAGTGAGGACAAGTGGGAATGACTGAGGACAAGTGGGAATGAGTGAGGACAAGTGGGGATTGATTGAGTGAAGACAAGTAGGGATGAGTGAGATAAAGTGCAGATGAGGAAGGACAAATGAAGATAAGTGGGGATCAGTGGGGTTGAGAACCGTAAGGTGTTAAGTTATTGTTCGGTAAGGATGACCATGTGATGACTAAATATTTTCCTTTAAAATCAAACTAGATGGGTGTTCCGCGAAACACTTGTGTCGCCTGTCAGCGCTTTGTCAGTATAATAAGGTTTTTTGGACCCAGATAAATGACCTTGACAAACTGGCTTGAGTTAGTTTTCGTGAAAAGAACAATGAGTATTTAATCCATATAATTACCTTCAGTGTGGCCTTGACCTTTACATTTTAGTATGGCCATGTCGATGTTTTCATGACAAGTATATATTGAAAGTTTGATGAAGAAATATCAAGAAATGAGAAAGTTATAGCCAACGTTTAGTTTTCGTGAAGAAAAAAACGAGTATTTAACCCATATAATGACCTTGACCTTATATTTTAGTATGGACATGTCGATATTGTCATGATGAGTATATATTGAAAGTTTGATGAAGAAATACCACAAAATGAGAAAGTTATAACCAATGTTAAGTTTTCGTGAAGAAAAAAATGAGTATTTAACCCATATAATGACCTTCAGTGTGAACTTGATCTTTATATTTTAGTATGGTCATGTCGATGTTGTCATGATGAGTATATATTGAAAGTTTGATGAAGAAATAACAAGAAATGAGAAAGTTATAACCAATGTTAAGTTTCCTTGAAGAAAAAAACGAGTATTTAACAAGTATAGTATGGTCATGTCAATGTTATGATGAGTATATATTGAACGTTTTATGAAGAAATGAGAAAGTTATAGCCAACGTTAAGTTTTTGCGATGGACTGACTGACGGACTGATGGACGGACGGACGACAAAGTGATCCCTATGTAGCGCATTTTTCTTCGAATAGACGACAAAAAAAGTAGTTTTACATTCCTGCTTTAAAACGTGACATTCCTGAGGTTTAATCATGTCTTGCCCCTTTATTGGCAGAACGGAAATTCCATACTCAAGACCACACCATATAGGACCTACCAGACAACAACAAGTGTCATATTTAAAACCCTCCCAGTTTGCTTAAATTGCACATTGACCTATACCCTGCAGAACAAAACAAACCACATTGCACGTGTGAGGTGATCCAGTGAACGTCTCGCCAACACCGTATTCTTCAACCCAACGAATGATTCGTGCCTCATTAGACAAATACACAGGTGATACAAATACCACAATTATCTTCACAAAGGTTAAACCCTGCCTAATTACCGAAAGATAGAGGTAACACGACCTTTTGTAAGCGTTTTGTTTAACGACAGATTGAAATCTAGCTTCTTGTAGCAGAATTCATATACATATGAATGATGATACCACATAAACATTATATACAAATATCACTATACCGATCAGTATTAAAAATTGTTTAGTTAAAAAATAATTGTTGATGATTGTTTGACAAATGGATAATTATGTCAACTACAGTTTGGGGTGCTTGTCAACGGATACAGCAATTTATGTGTTTTTTTACCTATTTCATAACAGACAAGTCAGTCAAAATTTTCACTTAAAACTGAGGTCCCCACAAGGATCAAATATATCATAAAACAGGCACACACAAATAGTTGAGATTTAACTACGATGTGATTACAAACCTTAGGTATATACACTCTTTGCCCGTCAAACTGATCATACGGATGCAGTATAATTTCCGGGCTTTCCGCCGATATGCGGGCGATTTATTTACCCTCCTACTTTGGTTAGCTGACTGACTACTTTTAGCAGTATATAATAAACCAAAGGAAGAACTATAATTCACCCGCCTGTATACTTTTGAAACTTTCCATGTGACTTAGAAACAAAGGGAATACTCTGCAATTTGACATATACAATCAGGGGGCCGAGGTCAACAAATGGATAGCATGGTACATTCTTAATCAGAGATTATGAGATCAATTAGCCTCCTTATGTGTGCCACTGGGTTGAACCCTTATTTTTTTTGGTGTGTCCTCATGCAAAAAATTCCCTTAGCCTCGTCCGTCAGATGGGGATGCAAACCGAGCATTCTTGTATATCAGAGTCCATCCTCCGAGCATGTTAATAAGTTTAGGAAAGTGCAAGGAACGGCTTCTGGATTCCTATGACTCTTAATTTCCATTTCTCTGCGGCAGCAGGAAATAACCTAAGATGAGCCGTTCAACAACAAATCATTTCAACTGGTAAACAGTCACTCAGCAGGTTATGTTTTGGTCCATCCATCAGCTACCTGTACCTACTTTGTCAATACCAATTTACACTGACAGCCATACAGTAAACTACCCTGGCATAAACAACCCGATAACCATCTACAGACAGCTGTGAGAATCGCACTACTGTGAGAAACACATACCAACCAATTACATCTAAATGCTAATGATTCCTTTTGATGTTCTACCATGTAACTATATCATCAAAGCCTGCCCACTATCGGAACAATCTGATACAGTCAATGTGTATTTAAACAATATCTACTGTCAATCTGGCTGGGTAGACCACAACATTTCTTCCATTGTATCAAGATGTTCAAAAACAAATGTAAAGGTTAATTAATTTATATAAAACGGATATCTGTGACAGTGTCTTAAGTTTCTCAAATAATTCTGATGAAAAAAATGTCAGGTATTACATAAAATATGACAGGAACCTAAATAGAAGTCTTAATGCAACAGATTTGGGCCATCAGGAAGGAAATTTTAAATTAATGAAGCACAACAACTTTGCTATAGATCCTGACTGAGAAATGTCATTGGGGAATGATGATGTAAGCAAGTACCAGAAAATAAACCTGATTTGTGTAGAATTTTTTTATGCAGTCATCATAAAAATTAAAAGACATATGACATGGCTTGGACTTTAAGAATGCAATTCAGTGCATTAACCTCAAAAAATCAAAAACCAGTACTTCTTGGACAAAATGTGCTAGGTTTTCCTAGGAAACCTTCATTGTTATTTTCCCAATGACATAAATTGGTCTTTAAGAACATAATTCAGACAAAGTCTGCAGCTCTGTCTACGCCAAGAGGCATAAACCAAGCTCTGTGAAACACAATTTATCCCAGGATGTAGTTACTCTAAGGGGCGTGATCGTAGGTTGTAGTTACTTCAATGGACACAAATATAGGTCTGTCAGTTACAATTTATCCCAGGTCTGTATAAGCTTTGTCAAGGGGCATTGAGGAATCTGACTTGGCATTTTGGATCAAATAAAATAATATTCCAAGAATGGATCCACTGTGTTTTGGCTGTTTCTATGGCTACAGCATGCCAACAAATATCAGGGTTTACAATGTCTGGTGGCTGATCAGTCATTTTCCTCAAAACACCCCTTTGTCACATAAATGCGTAATAGAGTTAAAGCAGTTCTCTTGAGTGAGCCTACCTTTAACTTGGGGAATCACAACATTTTTTGCCTAAGGGTGTTTTTTCATAATTGCAAGAGATAACGTTTATTTGTACAATACTGCTGGCAACATTTGAAGCAGTATGTTGTCTAGTCCATGCACTTGGCTGCTGCTGCACTTGTAATATCTGTTATATTAAGGGTGTATGACTCAGATGCAATGTTACTCAAGCCCTATATTTGCACACAGATACAGCATGACTAAGTTTTGTCTGCTATTGGCATAAATATTTATATTAATTAACAAGCACTTGGGGAGTAATTGGGGAGTAATAGCATGACAAAGTTGTCTCTGCTATTGACATAAATATTTATATTAATTAACATGAACTGTGAGACGGAGTGGGGGTGGGGAATAGCAATGTTTGGTATTGCTTTGTGTCATTCTAACTTTTACATTCATATATACATGATCATCATTGTGTTAAGGATATTTATATTGCCTGGATGCATGCTATACATTTGTATGTTTCAGTGATTACCATAATATTATATGTTAGCTATAAAAAATTATAAAACAAGCCAAAGATAATACAATTTAAGTTCAATAATATGGATGCAATCTCACTGAAGAACCAGTCGAAAACCAAGCTCGATTGATTAGCATTCTGTATGACCGACCACTGCCCTCGACACGTCTATACCATTCTGTTACAGTTACCACTGACATGCACCAAGTATTGACCCTTCTAAATCTCCGTCTGGGCACGATGACTAAAGTATGCCTACTTGAAGATACGCTTACAAATACTCATTTATTATTTTTTTATAAAAGATAGTTTTTACCTCAACGATTCATTTCAGTACAATGATCCTGTCTTTAAAGAAAACGGAGATAAATGGCTTCAAATAAATTGCCTGGGTTAAACAATCAAATATAATGTGATCATATACAGGAATTATCAAATCAAAAACTAGGCCACAAGTATTACCCCCAGAGCATAAAAAGCATACAATAAAACTTTCACTGATCTACCATTTTGGCTTAAAAACCCATAGACCAAAGTATTTGCAGTACAAGATATTTGTGTAGATGTCAACCTTTTAGCAGCCTTTCAACAGTTAATATTTACTGGGTCAAATATTTCTGGTGATCGGAGACATGTTATATAAAAGCAGAAAAATGGTCTTAACACTGTTTGTTTATTACAAAGGTACCATGTTGTGCTTATTTTGTAAGTAGCACCATAACTATTTCTGATATAAAATGTTTATAATGTATACAATGAGGCCATGCAAAATTAATGGCGTACGTGTTACTGAAGGCCCGACAGACACAATTTTTTTTTCTTCTCGAGTTCATTATCAAATATACATAAGATTCCAATCAGATATGATACAAATGGGGAGAAACATAACCAGCAAATGTCTGACGCCTGCCACAGCCAGATATACATGATTTTTTTCTTCTTCAGTTAAACAGCTTTTTAGAGCAACTTCATGACTCAAAGGAAAGTACTCGAGATAACAGAAACTGTCAAGTACATACTCGGATACTGGTAATCAAATGACACAAACAACACAAACACACAAGTACCACTACAAACACACATTGCGACATTACGGTGACATTATTATTCCGAATTATGCTGACACAACATCACACTTCTGGTATATGTTTGGTGCAAAACTAGTCTAAGTGTATTTGATTGTTGCACTAGTTACACTAATTTTGCACTGACCCTCAGAATTTATTTATTCTTAGGTTAATTGTTCTTTAATAATTATGCACTAATTGTACAGCCTGCACTTACCAGAGGATGTAACACTTGTGTCAATGATCAGAGGGTGTAAAATTAGTGAGTCAGCATCAGTGTATTAGCCAGCCAACGTGCAGCTGTCCTTTGCAAGGCCGTTTTTGAAAAATCGCTGTGAGGTAAAAAAAAATTGTTGTTTTTTTGGGTTTTTTTTGCTAAACAACACTTCCAAACTCTTACTTTCTCAATATTGTTATGTTTTATATACATTTATAGAAGAAATATGATCTAAAATGCACCTTTTTCGTCTTTAACTGTGAAAATAAATTACTCCAGAGACACCCACTTGACGTGAAATGGCGCGTAACACGTGTTAGCAAATTACTTTGCACACCCTGTTTGCATATTAGCACACCCAGTTCTTGAATTTCTGCCTAATACACTGGTCAGCATGGTTCACTTATGAAATGAAAAAAAATGTGGTTATACATTCCTTTAACACATGAATGGTCATAATTTGGGGACAGATGAGACAGCGAATGTAAACTTTCATCAGACATGCTAACGCCATAGCTCAAATCCACATGGGGCAGAGGCTGCAGCTCTAAAGCTTAAGGCCTTGTCCATTAAGGTACAAAGACCGTGGGCACACTCAGAACGAGATCAAATTGAGACAATGTGCATTTGCCATGAGAGGGTGTGTAGTCTTTTGGGGCATGTGATGGATTCAGTAACCACTGAATTGTGTAAACTATACTCTATTGTCATGGGGCCATACCCACACTTAAAACTTCTGTCCAACAACCACCCAACTGTCTGTGAAGACCACTGCATTGTGATAACCACTCCTTCACCACACACAAAACTGTCTGTTCTATCAATATATAAGCAATACTGTCTGATAGAAGCAGTGCTTTGTGAAAAACCATTTAACTTCTATCACCAGACACTAAACTGACTGTCTCTACAAGAACCACTACATTGAGAAAACCCACAAACTGTCTGTGAGAACCACTTCATTGTGAAAACTACTCCATCACCAGACACAAAATCTTCTGCAAGAACCACTTCTTCCTGGATAGAGATACCAGACAGAAGTACATCATTTTACTTTAACAAAATTAATCTTTTCACGTCAGATCTGCATTATATATTAATCAACTATAACAGACAAGGCAGATGATAAATTACCCACTACTCATAAATTATGCAACTGTTCATGCTTCGTCACATGGTTCCCAGAATGTATTTTAAATACATAATTAATATACCTGTTCTCCAGAGACCTTGAGTTTGTCAAAATTTAATATGTCAGTGAAACAACATGCATTTCAGTTTCAGGCCACAAAGAAAATCTTATTGTTTAGAAAATGTGTCTATGGGACACGGATGCCCGATCCGTAATTCGAAACGTTCGGCGAAATCATCGTTGAAAAGGGCACTATTAGTTTTAAGAAACAACAATCATACTTATTGCAGGGCTTACCCTTTGCTTTTAGTTAGTTTAAAAGTAGGTGGGTGATTTATAACCGGAGGCCCCGGGTTCAATCCTTCGTGGTGCCACCGAGTTTCGTCTGTGTGTTCTTGGGCAAGACACTTTCCCTTAGCCTCGTCCGTCAGATTGGGCGGTCTCGTGTATCGTTCTATCCTACGAGCACGTTAAAGAACCATAGGAATCTATTCGATAAAAAGAGTAGGGCACGGTTCCCGGATTCCTATGTATCCTTCCCCTACTTCTGGGGCGGCTCTAAATAACCTATACTGTGTTGATGAGCCGTTGAACAACATTAAATTCAATTCTTCTTTTCATTGTGGTATTGGGAGACTGCTAAAATTAGGCATTCAGGCCTAAATTAAAATATTGTTTGTTTTCCGTTTTTTTTTAATTTTTTGTTTTTTTTCAATTTTTTTTGTTTCTTTTTTCTTGCATGTTCTGTTAATATTTAACTAAACCCTTTTTAAAAAAAAAACTATGGATAATACTAGTGAAGCACACGATATTTGCATGCCGTCGATGGGCATGCGTTAATAATAAAAATGTTTTAAAAAAAAAAAAATATCCCTACCTACCGACCCACCCCTAAAAGCCATGGGTCGGAAACTGCAAACAAACAATTTTTTAATAGTGGCCTCAGCCGACAAACATAGAAGGGTAAATCACCCATCTACCAAAATCAAATCAAATCAAATATTTTATTGGTCTAAAATCCAACAATAGGAATATCACCAAAACACACAGACATACACAGTGAAATACAAAGCATGTACAAAACAAGAAGCAAGAAAATAAGTCATCAGATATTACCAGATATTGAGAGAAAAGCCCCGTTATAGGCTGATAGTTTGACATAATGTTGGGTACAAATGTACTCATCTAGAGAGAAGGTGTTGAATGATGTTTTACTTCATTTTTATAACATGTTCGGCCATATATGATGATCAATTATTGGTAGCGGCAGACCACTCCATTTTTCCAAGTACTGTACTGTATTTTTCCAAGTACTGTAGAACAAGTACTGTATACCTCCTGCCATCCGTAAGAATGGACACTTTCTCACTTGACAAGCTTCCAGTGGCATTCGAACCCACAGCGGTGAGCTAGCCAGAGGTGCTAAAGTTTCAGACGCAGAATCTTTACTATCCCGGCCACATTCACTCATCTAGATAGTCAAGTACTGGCATAATGACGCATGCATCAAACAAATGGTCAAAATGAAGGTACATTATACGCCTCCTCGATTCACTAATGTGATACGGAACATACAAAATGATTTATCGCAATGTAAATTAATTACGTGCTTGTGACATGTCCATGTACGACTTCCTTTTATGTATGATATGCAGTGTATGTTTATACTATGCATTATTGGTCTTCATTTAACAACAAACTGGGAGAATAAAATCTTGCATATGACACACACTTGTACTTAAATGCCCATCCTTTTGGTTTCTTAATTACAAAGAAATGCATGTACCAGCTGCATATTAAAAGGTTTGTTTACATTTCCAAGTAGATAACATGTACTGACAACCATATCACGTCTTGCCTCCATGACTGATTTTGATCCGGAGATTTTTTGCCCATTGGATACGAGTTCATCAAATTTGTATTTTTTAAGTTTTTTTTTTTAACTTTACCCCTGCGAAACTCTGTTCTTATACTCAAGAACAGTTCATGAACAGTTCTAGAACATTAAGAACAGTTCCTGAACTGTTCTTGATTCATTGTTCTAGAACATATGTTCTTAATATGTTCTTGAACACTTTCAAGAACTATTGAAGAACATTTCAAGAACTTTATTTTTTCTTAAGATATTCTTGAAAGGTTCTTGAACAAGTTTAGAACAGTTCAAGAACCTTTAAATAGAGAAAATGTTCTAAAAATGTTCTTGAACAATTTCAAGAGCAAATCAAGAACAGTTTAGGAACTTCAGGAGTTCCTGAACTGTTCTTAATTTGTTCTTGAACAATTTGAAGAACAAATGAAGAACCGTTCAAGAACTTCAAGAGTTCTTAAACCGTTCTTATTTAGTTCTTAACTCTAAGTGTTCTTAAACGTTAAGCACTAATTAAGAACAGTTTAAACCCTTGAAGTTCCTAAACTGTTCTTCATTTGTTCTTGAAATTGTTTAAGAACAGTTTTAGAATATCTTCTCTATTTAAAGTTCTTTCAATGTTCTTTAAAATGTGAACTAAATTCCTTTAAATAGGAAATGTAATTAAGATGTGCTTAAAATATCTACAAATGTGTTATCTTAATAGGAATGTCGCTACAAATCGATTACATCTGTGCAAATGTAAATATACATTAAATTAGTAAGCAAGTCACAATATTAACCACCTAATAAACTATTGTGATCTTCCATTATTAGTCGCACTACTTACAGATACAGCGTTTGAAAAAGGCATTATTTTTGTAATGCTGACAGGCACAGGTATTATAATGAAATA